>DWQL01000713.1:0-13732 GCA_018231265.1 Noctuana haematospila | reverse complement strand
CTCTAAGAATAATACGAGTGTACCTAACTCATTTTACTTAAATTTCGGATTCGGTCACTTTAATACTAAGCGTGCGACATGAACCTTATGATGAATAAAAATTTTTGTTTTGACTCTTAAGTCTTAAATTTGCTAATTCTCAGTAAGTATGTGCTACAAGAAAAAATTGGAGCGGCGTGGTGGAGTATGCTCCAGGCCTTCCCCTGTTGTGGGGAAAGACCCGTGCCCAGTAGTGGGACATAAAAACGGTTGAAGGATGTGCTACAAATTGTAGCCTACAATTTTGAAGTTGATAGTTTTCTTAACGCGACTTATAATTTTGAACTCGGTTAAATCGGAGACATTGAAGAACAAAATTTATGAAGTGTAAACACACTTTATGGAATAGATAATGAGCTATGAGCAATAATAGTTACATAAATGATTTAATTATTGAATTAATGAACTAATGAAATAATGAATAATTAAAATAAATGTACAAATTAGTTTATCATAATTATATCCTCCTGAGACCCAAGACTAAAGTATTCAACCCACATTATATGAGTGCTACTTTTTAAACCAAGGTACCACTAGTTGTTACAAAAATACTAGAAAAAAAAATCCTCCCCCTCCCCAATTGACAGAAGGGATGGTATCACCAGTGATACCTTGGGTTTGCATCGGTTTAAAACAAGATTGTTTTTCATATTATGTTTAATTAGAATTGACATAAAAAAAAATACAGAACGATTAAAAACTTTATAGTAAAGGTTATTGAGAAGTTTGATATTCTTAGAAACAATTTGTATTAACTTTAAAACATAGAAATATATTACATTGGGTTTTCTTAACACGTTGGTAATTGTTTCAGTCTTTCAGTCTTTTGGCCGCGTGAGGTAAAGACTCCACGAGTCTTTGTTTTCTGGTAGAAGTAGAAGGTCTCTCGTTTATTAAGAAAACAGGACTAGCACGAGCGCTTGGACTGTTTCGATTGATTCGAATGGAACCAACGCTGAAAGTAGGGCTTTGCTGCATTCGTGTCACGCGTGGTAATTGTAGACTCAATAGTGGATCTAATTGGTGTGGATCTGAGTAAATTAATTGCTTTGCCATGTTCAGCTTGAACTCCAAGTATTTTAATATGTCTTTTAATATGTATTTTGAGAAAGTAATTCATCATTTACAAGCTTCAAACTTGATCTTAGTTGAAAATACCGATTACGAGTAATCGTTTTTGCTATGTAGTAGACTTTTGTTTCTAGCGCCCAATACATTCGAATTCGTGGCAAACCAGGCACACTCATGGCTATTGAACATCCGAAGAACTGTCTAAGTTCCTCAGGAGTCGTATTCAGTGATTTTCCTGTTCTTAACACGCTACAAACATTTTTATATTCGGCCATAATTTCAAAGAAACGGTTAGCAATATAATGGAAAAAGTAATCTAAAGAGCTCTTGACAATGACGCTAGAGTCAAATGATACGTCGAATTCTTCATCTGGAGTAAAATTAAGAGTTTTCAGTGTGTTTCCATCCTAAACTCAGGTTCCTAGACGATTGAGGAAGTGTTTGTACAGATGAAAGATGTTCGTCGTCCGAATCATTCCATTCCTCTTCAAATTCTAGTGGAATTTCCTGGTCAGGTACTCCTCTCTGCATTCTTCAAGGTCTATTTCTTTATCACTGTGTTCCTTTTCCATATCTAACACGTCGAAATTGATCATATGCGCAATTTCTAGATCAGACAAAGGACCTGTAAAAATATTCCTAAAATAGTACTGAATGCCCAAGGTATCACGTATGATACTTGCAGAAAAACTCGAATTACGTACAAAAAAATCACACTTTTCTAAATAACATTCTTCCTAAAAGTAAATTTACAATAGGTTTTACAAGATTTAAACAAAAAAGCACAAGGATTTAAACAAAAACGAATACTTACCTTTACGTGATTTCGCCATGACGGTTAATGCACAATATTCAAACTTGCACTGACCGAAAATAATGTAAATATTTATACCTAGCAAAGTAGCGGTAATAGAAACCATAAACAGAACCCTATACTCACTGATAGACGACAAGTTACTTCAGTATTGCGATAGATAGCGTTTAAAAAAATTCTAAACTAAAGGTATCACTAGTGATACCGGGGGTCTCAGGAGGATATAATTACTAGCCGGTGCCCGCGACTTTGTCTGCGCAGGATTAGTTATTCGAGCAATTCACACAATATCTTTATAAATTGTAGTAACCTATCTGTTATTCTGATGTCTATAAGCTATATTATTGTAAAGTTTCATTAAAATCCATTCAGTAGTTTTCACGTGAAAGAGTAACAAACATCCGTCCATCCATACTTACAAACTTTCGCGTTTATAATATCAATGGCCGGTCCGTAATCAAATCTAGTTCTTTCAGCTCCTCTTTACGGTACTCGACACATTTTGGGATGTTGAAAAAAAATAACCAATAAACTCCATCATATTTCTAAGAAAGTTGTTATTTCCAAAACACATTTAAATAATTTTTTCTCGATAGAAAAAAATCGCAAACTAAGGTCTAAAAATATTTTAAAATCGTTATTTGTCCGATATTCGAAAAGTTAATTGTTATAAGACTTTAACTGCTTAATGCTGCACATTGAATGCAATAACTTGACTTTCATAATTTTTAATCCAAACCCACGTTTATGATTTAAGTGCGTTATGAAATCACACGTTATTGATCAGAAATCTCGTGTGTAATAGGGAATAAGGCCCCAGATAATAACCTGAATTTCCAGAAATATATATTTCTGTAATTTATGGAAATAAATACAATGAAAACACTCCCTAAAACGCTGAAAGGTAAAACACGAGTGCAATACGTATTCTGAATTATAATATGTAACTTGGGGATGTACTCGCATATAGTGCGGTTTGTGATTCGAGACACGCTACCTCAGTTTCCTCTAATGATACAGAGGGTGCGACACGTGCGCAAGTGGTTGATGTCGTCAGCTACTCTTACTTTATCGTAGGTCTATAAAGGGTCTTATCTATTGTCTATCGACGCTTGAGGACTACTTTGCGTTAACCATAAAAAGGCGTGCTGGCGTGAAAAGGCAACACTTCATAGCCTACTAAGATATTACTTATAAAATTAGTTTTTAATACTTTATCCTGCTATTTGAGAAAACCATTCCGCACCACCTTCGCAAGGTAGATCAGAAAAAACAGATATATATATATACACAATACACAACACATACATACATATTTCACTTGTACTTAGTATCATCTGTGTTTATAAAACTAGGTTCGTTTTGGTAACATTTTACATGAAAATGTTTCGGTGAGATTAAGTATTTCAGTAGTAGTGGTGTATTTAAATATTGAAAATTATAAAGTAAAAGATTAATCAATCACTATGTTTTTTGAAATAAATGAAACTCTATTTTCAAATTAAATAATTTAATGGTAACAACAGAAAATCCTCGCAACTCTGCACGATTCAAATGTTTCAATTATGTACGCACCACATTTCAAAGATCTTAATAAATATTAAAGTAAATATCCTATCACCAATTCAAACAAAGGAATCGTTACTAATTTAAATTTCGATACCTACTTACCTACTATGTTCTAAATGAGCCCGCATTGCGGATTAGGCACATACGGAGATGGCGATCCCATTGTGTCGCATGTCAATACGTTTCAATAATTCATCATGAGGAACTAAGTGGGTTTGACGGCTGATGTATGTCGTGTGGCAATCTATATTCGAACCCTTTGTCTTTGAATGTTACGTAAATTTAGCAACTGTTACAATGTACTGTAAGTGTAATACGTATGTAAGTGTCCGTAAAACTATTCTTCCGTTTACATATCTTGCTATCCTTCTACAAACACTTACAATTACTAAAAGAGATTATTATAACATGTTTACATAAAGGGATTTTTATAATATTCTGTCAGAATATTATTCTTTTAAATGACCACAGATCACTATAATAGATACTTATAGATACTATAATTGTATATTAAATTTTTTATTATTATAATTTTTTCTTTTCAACATAATTATCGAATGCATTTGCAATTATTTATAATCTAAAGAGCTGAAATAATTTTTGGTACCTACGTAATTATCGGCATTTGTTTTTATAATTTATTTTTATTATTTGTACCCGTAACTTAATGTCAACTTGTTATGTGCTTTCCACTGAATGTTGTCATCCGATAAGGCAGAACACATCGGATAGTTCAAAATACCTACCGTCTTTAATATTATTATTACATTTCTCATTTTATTCTGTATTCTCCTCATTTAGCATTTAATTCACTACATTAATCTTATTTCACTTAATCGTACACAAGCTCTCTATTAAAATGTCAATACCAATTCGAGAAGGCTGAAGAAATCTCGACCTTAGGATTAAAACAATTAACTCAAATGAGATTTCAAGATCCGCTTTAACTAGATTTGAAGTTCCTACCCAACAACCAGAAATTTAATTCAAAGTTTTAAAACAAGCGTTTTAATCGACGTCCAAACTAGGGGGGTCTACTCTATACACTAGAATTGAGTCCATTAATCCATCCATCAGCCTTTGGAGGTCCACTGTTGGACATAGGCCTCCCCTAAGTACCTACAAAGACAAAAATATTTATTCGTGTAAATATGGGAAAATACAAAGGTGTTACAATAGCATATTAAGTAGTTTAGACTATGTTTAGCTTAAAAGGTGCAGAAGTTAAATTAAATTAAATTGTACGTAGTGTTATAATAATAATTATACTTTATTGCAAAGCACTTTCAGAGGGTTTGAAAATTAGTTTACACAGTTAGAGAATAGACTGCTAGTAGCGGGTACTCGATCAAAAAGTTCTACTGTCATGCACACACACGTCTATCGTGTTGCGTGAGGATTCGTTGATTCAGAAAGTCGAAGTTATGAAACAAAAGATTCGTTGATCGTGTTTTGTTTTTCTGTAGCCATCTTTGAAGTGATAATAAAATCATGATAACGTCAGAGTGTGAGACAATATCACCAATCTACTTCATTTATACAATTTATAGTGATCTAAAACATAAAAACCTAAAAACATAATAATATAAATGTCTAGAGTCTAGATTTCTAGAATATAGATTTATCAAAAACAAAATCTCATAATTTTCGATAAAATAAATCACGAAGTTATATTTATTTATTTTTGATAAAATCGATTTATGTTCAATAGATTGCATGTTACCAAGTTATAGGTAATTTTAAGATGAAATTTGTATTTGGCGCTTGCTATTATACATAGGATATGCGCCATTGTTATCCTCACCCCACACGCAATTTCGGCCATGTTTTCATGTGTCATGCGATCGCTTTGTCAAATTAGAGTTTTTCATTTCCTGTAAGTGTGTTTCATGTATTTTTGCAACATAGTTTAATCCATGTTTAGGTAATCCACAACTCTATGGAGTTATGGAGCTATGGCTCTCCATTTAGCTTCATGATTATTAATTCTGTACGTCTTAACTACCGTGCAATTTAGTTATAGTTAACAGTCAAAGCTCCTATAATAGCCAACTCACGGGATACCATTTAATCATCTAAGCTCGATAAAGAGTTAATGATCCGCACAGCGATTATAGTGTCACGATCTCATAGACTCCAACTATAGCAGATATAGCGTAACTACTTGAATTCAATTCAATGATAATGGATCCCTATGGACTTAGATATAATAACCTCTTTATTGCTTGCAAGTGGGGCTGAAAAAAGTTACTAGTAAATGCTCACAACACATACGAGTATGCATCACCATTAATGACCAGCGTCTGTGACCGCAAAAGTAATACTTCATTCTGCAAAATAAAATTAAGCTTGCAATTTATAGCACTCGCGGCTCAATCGCTGTATTAATTCGTTAAAACTGATAAATGGCGCGTTTAAAAAGGCCCGAAATGTTAAATGGGAATGGTTTCTACAACACTTGTGCTTATCTTTTTTATAATGGTAAAGTTTTAATAATTTGCCTATAGAAGTCTGATTTTATGAGAGTGGATCTTGAATTTGGTAGGTACAGGCTATGGTATAGTAGGCCATGTATGAGGTTTTAACCCAGGGTTAACTCACAGGTCGCTTAATTATTTCTCACATTTCCTCACCTTAGACCTCTGGAGTAAAAACCACATCCAACCTCAAATAGAACTACTGTTCAATTAATAAACTCACCACACTGCTCACTCACCGCCCCAGTGTCCATGGGTTGTAGTAACCACATAACAACAGGTGGCAAGCAAGCTCGTTTGCTACTATTTAAGGCAGAAGAAAATACAATTACAATACGATAATCACTTTAATTTATTCTTTTTACATACCGTTATAGGAAGGCATATTCTTTTGCTGAGCTCCAAAACTTAATTGAATTGCATGCAAATTACTTAGTCGATTTTCATTAGGTTAGATGAAAAAGCTTTTGCTATAGTTTCAGGATATCTAACGCGAAATGTTTAATTTATTAAAGATATTCAGATATAAATTTCCTTACTTGATTTGAAAGAGATAAAATAACTGACCAATATTTTACTAAACTATATTAATAAAAATAATAAATCTAAATACCTATACATAAATCAGCAGCTACTGCTTCTAGACCTAAAACTTACACTCACTTTTAACACAATCAGGTACGAGTATTGAGCTATCGTATCAGTTCCGTGGGTATTTGCTCAGCGAGTCACGTAAGTGCATACGTAGTAAAAATGCCAATATGGAGAGCAAAGCGGATTTGGCTCAAGTGCACTAGAAAAGCGATAGAGCTGTTCGAAGTTTATAGCAATTTTATATTTCCAATTTACTATTTTCAACGGAATGTTTAACGTTTTATTATATGAATAATTATAACACAACTGACTTCAAAATTGCCACGCACATACTTAATGCAATTATATGCCATTGTCAGCAGTGGACCAAATTGAAATAGGACTAATCGGAAAGCATCAGCTTTTAAATAAAAAAAGTATTATTAAAGTCCGTTCATCCAGTCGAAATTGATGAGGTAACAAACATACAAAAAATACAGTCGAATTGAGAACCTAATCCTTTTTTGAAATCGGTTGAAAAGAAACAACTTTACACAGGCGCCTTGAAGTAACTCGAAACACAATGAACCACAAATTCTATCGAAGTAACATTAATTTTTTTGAAAATATAAAAATTAGCACACGTTACTAAGAACACCAACAAAATATAAAACTTTAATCCACCTTTGAATGACACCCTTTAAAACACGTTCTGTTTCCCGCGAAGCTTTTAGCAGAATAAGGCCTCAAAACATCTCTTCGAAAACAAAATAACTCGCCAAGAACATTTCGGATGACGTCATATGGTTCCGTAGTATTATGAAAGACCGTATGTATGCCTTGCAAATTTTGAAGAACAAAAAAGTTATTTTTGTGAGTGAATCCTAATTGACAGACTTTATATAATATATTATTATTGTATTTGACCTTCTCAAAGTGGCGGGAAAGTGCTGGATGAGAAGAGCACAGGACCGAGATGGTTGGCGAGCTATGCAGGATGCCTACACTCAGCATTGGGTGGCTTTGGGCTGAAGAAGAGAGAGAGTAGCGTAAAGTATTAAATACAAGTAATATTTGTGCAAATAAATTATTTTGATTTTTGTTAGTCTCAGTCTAGAAACACAACTCGAGATGTTGGATGTTTGATAAATAATAAAAAAATTATGACTTTTTTATCACTCTCCCCGAACTAAAACACGAGATATTCCATAGAATAACTTGCTTTGAGAATTTGTTGCTACTTATGTAGTCGGTGATTGGTCGAAATAACTGGTCGTTTCATATTTATAGCTTTAATTAACACGTTTTCTGTCTGACTCTTGAAGCAGAAGCGTTAACAACTTTAACAAGTTTTTGCCTTTTATGATTCGACAAATCAGAGTGCATCATGTTTTTACGCTAAATTTATATCCGTTTGTTTTGTGCATTCCGTTTCTTTATGTGTCTGTTTTTTATTTATAATTATGTCATTATTTTTCAATTAACACTTTTTTGTTACTTTGTTTTTATTCTTCGTAGTTTTTTTTGATTTATTTTAAAGATAAAAAGAAGAATATACGTAAGTAACTAACTAACTTTACTTTGCTAATTTTTTTGGTATTGTTCATTTTGCTTGGTAGAAATAAATTTATTGAGAGTAGGCAAAGGCATTCTCATTAATTATATTAATACCGAAAGCAAAGATATAATTATAAATAATACTGTGTTTTATTTTTACAAGTATTATAATCTTATCTTAATGTATAATATTATGTACATAATGACGTACTGACATATATAATGACATAATACATAAAGACGTACGTTACGGTACTGCTTAAATGTGCTTATTAAAATCTTACATATCGAAAAGCAATACATAAATACTGACATATTGATATAAGTTCCTCACTTGTTTATAAAATATTGATTTTTATAATTTGCATCAATGATACTTCTCGTCATGTTATAGATATACCTATCAAATAAATTTTATTTTACGAGTATATTTGCGCATATATACATAGATACCTATATAATTATGAGTTTATTTTTAATAATTTTAATATACTAATTTTTTTCTTTTATTGTTGCTTGCGTTCTTTTTGTTGCTTAATTTATTTTTCATAGGTTAAATAAATATAAGTAGGTACTTAATGGAAAATGCCTTTCTTTACAAACTTTATAATCACTCTAACTTTTTTTATCAGCGAACAGATATTAGATTTTTCTTAAATAATCTATCTTTAGGTCCCATATTATTTTTCTTTTACATTTTGGCTACGACGCGACACAAATTACTGTTTTCAACAGGCTACTAATTTTGGTCCGCGGTGTACAAAGGGCGTGTTTGAGATGATTACGTCCACTTTGTATCGGTGATTGAACACATTTTGGTGTATAATTTTTATGCCATTATTTGTCAAAAGCCGTGTAACAGCTATTAGTTAAAACCTTGTTTAGCTTGATAAATTGTTTTCTTTATGACTCTTGCGTCTACAATTGTTATTATCGAAAGTTCCTTTAGAGTTATGGCTAAATAATAATATACAAGAAGTAAATATTTTACTGATTTTGTGATAGCTGTATTTATTTAGATTCTACGTATGCTTTGATTAGTCAAGTTGTTTGTTATTTTATATACCTATTTGCTTACTGATAGAAGATACCTAAAAGGTACCTACAAACTTACCAATTACTTATAGGTTTTACACTTTGATAGTTATTCTACTCAACCTACGTCCGTACGTTACGTAAATTAGCTTTAAAACCTAAGATTGTCTGATAGAGATCGCTGTTTAGCGATAAAACTGCCTTTTACGCGTTGCAATTTTTAATTTTATCATTTACCGTTTATCTACTTTGTTGTATCTGTTTTTTGTATTTTATTGGTCCTATAAAGAATATTTGTATAGTATTGTATTCGTAACTTATCCATTTAACTTATACATAACGTTTTGACTCATTATACCCAGAGTAGAATAAAGTGCAAACTCTAACCGTAAACATCCCTAACTTCAAAACAGTGCGCTGTGAAAATTTATCATCCCGAGTCACAGACCAAAAAAAATATCGGATCGACAAAACGCTACTAAAGAAACAATATGAGAAACTACAGAAGATACTGAATTCTAGCCACTTACAAATCGAATAAAACAACCCGATATTGTATTATGGTGATCTCCCATACGCTTCCCACTTACTGAAATAGAAAAGGAGAGATGTAGCGGTTGAAATGTCGTAGGTCATTAGGTTCTAACCATGTACGGGTTGCAATATGCCAATATGGAAACTGCCGTGACTTTTAAACTAGCTTAGGTAGGAGTACGAACAATAGATTTAAGTTAAATACTTAGATGACCCATAGTATACGGTCCTGATGACTTTGATAAGCCAACACTGCAAGTGGAGAAATTAATTGTCTGATTATTTCAAGAGCTATTGAATCGTTCGATTAGCTGCATGCAAATTTCACGTTTAAGTCCGTTGTTTTATGGCGCTTATTCATTTCGTTATCTTATCAATCATGATCGGTTTATCTTGTTTTATAGTGAATGATTTTGCTTCTATGGTTTTAACACTTATGGAAGTTACACACGTTAGACAGGAGATGTTGGCGAGGTATTGGAATTTGTTATATCTAAATTCTTTACTTTACTTTTCTTAAAAGTATTTCGTTTAAATAATTATTGATAAATATTTAGATCTACTACTTAGCTATGTCATAATGTGACAATAGTTTTAATATGTACTTAAATAAATATATTATTTTCATCAGCGGCTACGCGAATGAAATTATAGACAGGTACTGAAACCTTAACCAAATTAAACATTTTAAATAACTACCTTCTTCGATAAACAAGACTCATCCAGCGAAATCATTAAAATGTCGTTAGAAACCTATTTATCTATAAAATTAAAAAGGAACCATCTAATTTAAAAAGGCCTTTCGCGGTCTGAAATTCATATAACGATATTTTGAAAAAACTGAAAATATCAATCTCTAGATGATTATTATATTTTTTTCTATTAACAGTCCTTGTCACGTCGCGGTCGGCTTATTTTAAGTTCCTTATTAAGCGATTTATTATATTTTAAGTAGCAAAGGTGACTAACCTTACTGTTTAATGAACAGAGCAAATACGGTACAGCTACGAAATTAATAACCGTTAGAAAACACAAGTTTGTCATTCAAAAGCCATCGAGAATGTCGATTCAAATTATGATAAGACTGCATTAGTTCTGGTACGACGTAATGGCTAACGATTAGGCTATGTGGGTTGGAGTTCGGAAGCCTTTTGGATGCGGTAGTTTTGTTTGATAGTAAACAACTAGATTAATTTATATGCCAATGATATGCGTTGCTTTCTTAACGGCCATCGACTAGATTTGACCGCAATCTCGTCTGATAGTAAGCTATAATGTGGTTTATGAGGTCAATTAATATTGGAGAATTCTCCATTAATTTCTCAATATTCTTATCTAATCCTGGTGTGTGTAAGCTTGGTAAACGTGTTTCTTTTATTGAAGAGCAAAAAATGAGATGAAAATCCAATATATTTATGCATATTTGCGTAAATGCTGACTGGTAGAGAATGACTTTTATACCAATATGTATACCAATAGGTAAGGTAAAATTGATAATATTATTACTAAAATAATATAGGAGCAGGATACTCCGGAATAAAAGTAACAGCCAACCTGTTACGATGCCATATCTGTTAGGTATCCCGTTTTCGTAGATCCTGGCAAAAGAAGAATAGAAACGCATTGAAACGATGGGTCGTCTGCCCGAAACAAAATGGGTCGCCTACTCTAGATAAGCCCCAAAAAATTAATTTAACTTCACAGTGGCTTAATAATTTATTTATTTCTAATTAGATCTGCCGAGGGCCACTTACACTAATTAGACACTAACACACTGACTTCTCACAATAATATTTATTGCATCATATTTTTATTTACAAATACATAATTAAAATATATTATTTATATTAGGGTTTAAATTCAACCTAAAAAATTAAACTGCTTATTGTAATTGATTGATTATGTTAAGAGTATCATTAACTGCGTTACTATCACAAAATCAAACAAAGTAACACCTTATAACTAATGACTCTCAGTAAATACGAGTAGGTACAAAGCAAGAACCGTAAATACACACATCCGTACAAAATCAAAGCGCGTCCTTGGAACCCATTAGAGCGTCCCTTTAAACAGTAATAAGGGGTCAAAAAGACCCTTTTTAAACAAGGACCACCTGCGTCCAACCCTGCCGCTAAGTGGTGGTGTTAATTTGACCCATGGTAGCCCGCGCCCTCCACATCACTGTGTTAATGTTGGTGTTAAAACAGTGTAAATATTTGTTACGACCGTTAGCATTTTCGGGCGGTGACCTGAGGTGGCGAATTCCTTTTTTTTGTTCTGTTGTTTTAGGTCCTTTAGCACAGGTTGCCCTCCGGGCCGATGGTCTGATGACCTGAGGAAGATAGCGGGAAACCGCTGGATCCACAGGGCGCAGGACCGGGCGGAGTAGCGCCGCTTAGGGGAGGCCTATGTCCAGCAGTGGACCACCAAAGGCTGATGGATGGATGGATGGATGGATGGAATATAATGATGATAAATTTGATCTAATGAGAGTGTATTTGACAATTGATTTTTGTGTCGATTACCCTTTCAGAAACTTTATCTGTTATTGTTGTGGATGGTAGTAATGATTAAGATTTCCTATCTCATCTTCTGTTTTCATTCATGTAGGTGCCTACATGAATGACTTACTACTACTACCTACATGTTAGTACTGTAACGAATATTGCATTACTCTTTATTTCTTTGAAAGATTTGCCAGTATAAAGCAGATCAGACATAGGTAGGTAGGTACCTATGCGTTTGGTAATTCAAGAGGTTATTTTCAAATAAAAGAAGTTAAATTTATACCATTCATTTATTATTCATAGTTTATTCTTTATATATTGAGCAAAATTAATTAGACTTGAGCTTGACACATTCAGTTGGATCAAATGATGTAATATATTTTTATGCCAATGGTAAATAGTACCTACATACATACTTCGAGTATTATTTTATAAATAAAAACAAACAAACAAATACTTATCCTAATTTTATACACAGCTGTTTACAGTGAGTTTTTTATGGCAATATTATAAGTAGGTAGGTACCTATTATAGATATTATGCCTGTTGTGAGACAACTCTACTTGTACATTTTAAACAAATTTTAGAGTTAGCAATAAACATGAATTATCAAGTAATAAATGTGATCGTGACACGAAATATATTTAAGTACCTATACAAAAACATAAGATACAACTTTTTATCAAAATTTTTCAGTAAACTACTTAGTCAATTTAAACTCTATACAAAACTAACTAAATACCTATTATTATGTAATGATATGACATGACAGTATTGCTAATATGTAATTCAACAAGATAACGTGTTTTGGGGACACCAATTTTTTTTTTCTTTATTATTATTATTTTATATCTACATATAAGTTACTTTAAGTTTTTATTTGTAATTAAATTCTAGATTACAATACTTAGTCTGTTGTATGTAGATACTAATTAGATTAGGTAGGTACTAAACTGATTTAGATTTAACTATCGCAAATTGCTATATATTATTATTTTGAACCACGGAGAAGAAATTGAGTGTGTTTTGAAGGCAGTCCAGGAATGCTTGCTGCAGTTCAGGTCGACGGATATTCGAAGCTCGTCCCGAACTGTCTGAAAATAGTAATTGAGCTATAGTGTCAAATACAAACGAAAGTAAGGTTAAAGTTAAGGTAAGAACTAAAAATTGAAATTCGATTGCGGTTCGACCACTGCAATTCCATTACAAGTCGATTGATCGGTCATTATAAAACATACAGTATAAAATATTTATTTACGAGTGTTATGCGAGGACTACATGGGAGCTGGTGCTTTCAAACAAAAAAGAATCATCAAAATCGGTTCACCCAGTCGAAAGTTATGAGGTAACAAACATAAAAAAATACAGTCAAATTAAGAACCTCTAACCCGAAAAACGTATAGAAAGAAAAATGAAAATGATAACTCAACATTGACGTCATACTCGCAGAACAGAATAAAATGATTCCCTGTCTGTGATTGTAAGTACTGAATATTTGACGACCTGTGTGGTGTAGTGGTTACCACGCCAGTCCACCATTCGAAAGGTCCCGGGTT
>DWQL01000712.1:0-13735 GCA_018231265.1 Noctuana haematospila | reverse complement strand
CCGTTAGAGCAGTGCATTGCCCGCAAATTCAGGGGGCACGTCGGACTCAGACTTACAACCTATAAATTGAACTAAAATTACTACCATGTTCGGAATATAAATAAACCACGGAACCCGACAAATACGCAACAAACGATTTTAAATAACTTATTGGAGGCGTTGGGGCCGCATTTTATTTTTTGCCCCGGGGCTTTTGATTATCGAGTTACGCCACTGAGTGAGACTAAGGTAAATTTATAAACAACAAGTTTTCATTCAATTCATTTTTATTACTTACAATCAATTCCTTAGACAATATTTTTACATTAACCGTAAATGAGACATAATATAGATCCAAATACACTATAGTGTGTGGAGTGTGGTGTGTTCACTTGTCGTGGCTGGAGCGGGAGTCGCGGTCCGAATGCGTTTCCATCTCGAAGTCGTCGACTGCCAGCGGCGTGTCTGTAATTGGTTATTTCATTAGAACAGTTCGCACGTTAACAAAATTGAATTATTTACTGCATTGGAAAGAATTGAGGTTTTTTTTGTTTAGAATTCTTCGTAGATACGTTAGTAGATAATGAACTATATAGTGGAAGTAGAGATTAGGCAGCAAACAGTGTAGAGTGCAGAGTGGAGAGTACAGGGTGAAGAGATGAGAGTGCAGGGTGAAGAGTGGAGACTGCAGGGTGAAGAGGTGAGAGTGCAGGGTTAAGAGTGCAGGGTGAAGAGTGAGGAGTGCAGAGTAGAGTGAAGAGTGGAGAGTGCAGGGTGCAGAGTATAGAGTGCAGGGTGGAGGACGGCGGGTGAAGAGTGCGGCGAGACTGACCGAGGTGGTCGAGCGTGACGCCCATGGCGGCGCGCAGCGGCTGCAGCGGCGCCACGTGGCGCGGCGGCACGCGCGCCAGCATGCCGCGCAGCCAGCCCGCCGTGAGGCGCGCCAGCTCGCGCTCCGTGCCGCCCGCGCGCGCCGCCAGCGCCAGGTGCCACGGCGGCGGCGCCGACAGCCTGCAACGCCACCACATGTCATACTCTCATATTATTATATACTACTGTATACTATTATACTAGCTTATTCCCGGAACTTGCTCCGCGGAGATTTCATCATTAATTAAACCAAGGAATCACGTTGTCTCATACAAACGTTTCACAGCACTTAAAGGTAGAATTTCGGAAAATCTTTTCTTATCGGATGCCTCGAAGCTTCAGGTGTCTACGATCAGTGGTGTAGGCTGTGCTTTGATCCATCAGTCAGGCATACCGGACAAATATTTTATATGCAGGGAAGATAAGACAGATGATACGAGCTAAAGCTCTGAAATGTATCCTTGGAATTGTGGTGCTTAAGATATAAAAAATTGTAAACGTCACCTGTCTCTCTGTTCCTTCTCAAGCTTGACCAGCAAGTCGTACGTATGTTTCAACGCAGTGGAGATGCCGTAGTCGCGGTGCGCTGCCAGGATGTCCTCTTCCATATCATTGAGGAAGTCCACGTCCACACCCAGCGAGGACAAGGTGCGCAGATGGTCTAAGTCTATCTTCACGTTAGATAAGTCCTGGAAGAGATTTATGCGGGTATTATGAATACTGTTATTGCTACAACCTTTTTAATGTGTTATTTTTAGGGTAACCATTAATTATTTTATGGAAGTAACCAACAAACACATGAAAAATACTCTGGAGCCCAAAGATATTAATATACTAGACAACTTAGAAAAACTCTGACCACCTACCGTTCTGATGTTATGTTGTATATTAATTATATATTTGACTTTAAATTATAGATGGCGCTAGTGTAATAGTAAAGTAGCAGCGTAGTGTATTAAGTATATATTTAATTATTTTGATAGTTTCTGTAACTCACGTTTTCATCCTTAGGCGTTGTTTGTTCCTCTTGTGGATTTTTGGCCGGGAACATTTCCTCCATATCGTAAATGGCCGTCCAGGGAGAGTCGGGGGCGAACCTTAGCATCTCTTCATTGCCTTGACCAGTTTCTGATGCTATGAAGTTGAAACAAATCGTTTAATTCAATCTTGTAATGAGGGTTGTGATGAGGAATATGGAGAAGTGCCGGAGACCATAAAGAAATTGGAGAAGATAAATCGTTTTTCTAAATAACTTTTGAACAATGCGCTGTTGTGGCATTGTTTGTTAGCCGTTTATTCTTATCCAGAGATCATCTTCAAAGGGCATTCTCACAAAATGGGTTTACACTTTGTGGTAGTAAATACTAAGGAGGCACAAATTTTTTAATTAAAAAGTTAATTAGTGATCCACATGCTTAGCTGTCACGTGTGCTGACTATCAGGCTGAAACTATACTGCATAATTTTTATTTATACACTTGATTTTAAAGGACTTTTTTCTGACAGCCTACCTTAGTCATAAGGCTGCCTGCCTAAAGCCAAAACTTTGCGTTTAAGTTTTGAAAGCGTTACTTCGCTTCGTATGTGTAAGTGTGGTTTATAACTATATAACTTACGTAAAGTATGATAAATAAGATGAGATTCTTCCTTGGTGAGAGTTGCGAAGGTGCCGTCAAAAGACGGGGCGTAAGAGCTGAAGGGCCCGTAGTTGAGCGGCTTCACGCACTTCGCCAGGTTGCGCCGGTCTTCGCGGGGCGCTGGAATTTACAATTCCAAACCATAAAGTTAATGCCATATCAAAGATCTGAAATATATGATCTTTTTGCGACGGCCTTAGCCAAAAGCGCGCCTAAAGCTTATGCACCGCATCATCCAGTGTATACGTAATACCTCATGATGAATAAAAATTTTGAGTTTGAATTTGATCTTGGATAGATAAGGTGCAGCAATGCAGCAAGCCAATGGAGTCATTAACTCTAATTAAACTTTATGAATGAATGCAATCGGATATAAAAAAGAAGATTAAAATAATCATTTTAAGTTAAAAATAAAGTTTCAAACTTACTATGCAAAGTGCCGGTGCCTTGTGTGAGCTTTCCCACATATCTTCCGAGGGTCATAGGTTTGTCCTCACCTGTGCCCTCCACTGTATTGGTCACCAGGCACAGCGTTGTCTTGCCCTCTGCATCCATCCGGGGAAATGCTGGAAACAATTGACATTGAAGCATTAATCTAGGACTACAATAGAAGATTTGGTGAACCGCACCAAGGAATTATTTCTTATCTTGTTATTTCTTACATAAAAAGCCCATCATTATTGTCGTTATTTATTTAAGAGGCGAGTGATATGGATAGACCACCAATATCTTAAAATTAATAATTTTACACTATTGATTTGTGTGGACTGCGTTATGAGCACTGCATGTAACGCTCACAATGCAATAGTTGATCAAATACCAATAAAATGAAAACCTTACCCTTTTTAGCCAGTCTTCGTCTATGCTGTTCCCGGGCAGCTTCCATCTTTATCTTCACACTGTCTCCGGAATCCTGTCGGTCCTGCCCACCGTCCGACACCACCTCCGCCTCCGAGCCCCCGCTCTTGATCGGGCTGCTGCGCTTCAGGACCTTGTGCTGTGGGAATAAGGTGCATATTTGGTTGCTTTGTAGTTCATTCACATTCTGCTAGAATTGGTGTGTAGTATGTATGATATTTTAATAGCAAGGCCAACGGTTGGGCACGTTTGATCAGTTTAAGCAATTAATAATTTTACTGTCAAAAATTATTTAGAATTTACTGGAATAACAATGAAAGACATGGTAAAACTTTAGCAATTCCATCTAGGTTATTCACTAGGAAAATATGCTTTTGATAAATCACTTAAAATTGACAGAAAAAATACCAAAATAATTTACACAAAAATGGACGTTCACATAATGTTAATTTCATAAAGGTAATAATATCTACGCACGTAGGAAATTATGACAAGGTTGAGTAGCAAAATGAATTGAAACGTGCAGTTCGTTTTTTTTCAAATACCTTTACAAAAATGTTTTAATAAAAAGCTCTGTGGCAGTCACAATTTGTTTTCGTTGGCAGGACAACAAAATCTTAAGTCAGCAAATAAGTAGACGCGAAATAATGTTCATAGCAAAACCCACTCAATATACCTACCTAATTACACGTTATTTTTTCATGCAAGTACTTTTTCACTCGTGTTTTTCTGCTTTGTTAATTTACCAAAAATCACATTTACTACACACCAATTGCATGCACTAGAGTATTCACTGAGGTCGAAATAATCGATAGGGTTCTTTGAAAAGTTTGAAAAGAAAAGTTAATATTTTAATGAGA
Source organism: Noctuana haematospila (assembly GCA_018231265.1). Classification (NCBI taxonomy): domain Eukaryota; kingdom Metazoa; phylum Arthropoda; class Insecta; order Lepidoptera; family Hesperiidae; genus Noctuana; species Noctuana haematospila. Next base: position 9,532 of record DWQL01000712.1, on the reverse strand, counting down.
CCACAATAACAAACATAGTTATGATCGCGTTGTAATTTGGTAAAATAGAGTTATCTCTTCTGTGAAATAAAATTATCTGTTATTTATTTAAACAAACTATGATATAAGATTCACTCACTTTTCAAACAACCCGCAAAACATGGTCTAAACAGACGTCGTAAGCCAAACTCGCTAGTACTAAGTGCTTTTACTACGAAATATATATGTTGCAAACCTTTCTGCTGTATGTCCTAAGCGGCTGCATTGCAAAAATGTTACAGATATACAAATTTGGTCCACACACTGTCACTTATCAATTTTTATTGTCACAATTATATTTTGTGTAGGCACCTATGTTGTGGGAAAAATGTTTTTGAAAGTGTGGGTACACAGAAAAACAAAACATGTAATAGAACTTTTGTCAATTTTCAAACTATTGCAACTTGTTTCTAGAGAAGCCATTTATTATATTTTTTAATAAATTCCAAGATTTTTTTGAATAAAAATATACATAATTTATATTTATGCAAATTACAATACCTTTTAATACAATGCCTTCTGTTTTTTTCTTATAAATTTTGTATTGAATTCTTAATAGCATTTTTATTTAATCAGAAATTAGTATTCAGACAAAATATAAGTATAAAACAAATATTTAATATGATATCTTATACCTAACCATTTATTATCAGTTATTTCCGTCCTTAGTCATGGCAAGCTGACCTGACATGGGGAAGGTTTGTTTTGACAGCCAACTATTAATTATTGATCCACCTTTCAGGTCGCAATAATTAGTGTATCTTATTATAGGCAACCATAGTGCAATGTAGATTTTTAAAGATGTTTGATAGTGGCTCAGATATTGAATGGTCAGCCAAAAGATATCGACATTTAACCAAATATCACAGAAATTGTGATCTTATACAAGAGAAGTGAGGCATCTTTCTACTTTAGCAACCTCAACCAACAAATGCATAATAGAAACAGTCTCACCACATCCATCTTGCCGATGTCAAAGCCGAGCTCTCTGATGGGTATCTCATACATGTATGTGAGGATGTCCCCCATAGGCCTCAGTTTCTGTGGAGTGAGCTGCTTGAGGCCTGCATGGAGTAACCTCCGAGCTGCTTTGTGGTATACAGTTCCTGGTTTGTTGTACTTCATTGCGTTGTTGCACATCAGTTTAAAATCACTCTGTTGAAGAAAATAAGGAGTTAATGATCACAATTATATGCAAAGAAAAACAGTTTTTCTTTGCAAATATAATCTAAAACTTTTAAGTTTTAGATTGCTCTAGCAATGTAATTCTATATAGTGTATTATTAAAAACAATAAATGACAGAGACTTTATTAATGTTGCCATACTAAATTTAATCATGATAATTGAAGAATTTTAGGTGTGAAAATTACCAAATTTACTATTATTGTAACTTACAATAAAACAGTTCAATGACTTATATTCATTGTCATCAATCTTCTGTTTGATGGAGGAGAAATCCATGGGTCTCTTTATGATGGTTGAGTAGCCCGGTGCAAAGTTGTCGTTGACTGGCCACGCAAAGAACTGGTGCGGGTCCCTCTTCTCAAGGTTTCTAAGGAGTTGTTCTAGTAGGCGAGACAGTGGTCGACGTTTCTGACTTGCCTTAGGACAAAAGAAAAAGATTATTAAAGCCAATAGGATTCTGGTTACAAAAATAATTATAAATTGCTTTACGAAAAACATAGGACTTCAAAATTGTCACGCACATACTAAAATTTAAGATTGATATGGCTTTCTCATGTATATCGTTGTCTGAACTGGACCAAATTAAAATGGAACCACACAGGAAGCACCAGCTTTCAAATGAAAAAAGAATCATCAAAATCAAAAGTTCTGTTTGTTAACATAAAAAAATACAGTCAATTGAGACCATCCTTTTATGTCTAGTTTTCACAATGGCATCTATGAGAAAACCATTGAAGTCAGTTTTTTTGGTAATAATTATACCCTGCAATATTAACGCTTTAAAATATATTACTAAGTATAAATAAACTACCTTAAGAACACAAGTGCGTGGTTCCCTGTGTGATGCTGGTGAGTTAGGACCAGGGCTGAGAAGCCTGACAACCTTCTTTGGTTGACTCTCATCATCTGAGTCATCATCGTCAGATAACTTTATCTGAAAAAGAACATGAATATTCTTCATTTTTAACAATCTTTTTCTAGACATCAAATTCATCAGACAACTTTTGCGCTCTTTCAATAAGAGTGATGTTATGTTAGTACTAAAGATATATGTACGTAATTGTATTGTGTATTAAAATGCAGGGCAAGTCCGATTTTTTGGCTTGTATGAACACACCTATCACCGCTATTATGATAGTACTGTTTGTACATATTTAAAATTTTAAGTCAGAAAACCAAAAAGAGAGGTTAAAAAGAACGAACCCACAGATAAACATCTCTACAGACAAATATATCAGCTCTTTACACAGCTGAAAAAAGGTTTAAAACATGTAATTCCTCGTTGGCAGTGGCGTTTTTTAGATCTAAATGTGAACCAGATAGGTATATTAAATATAATAGTGGAAGTTAAATATAATATAATAATTATAATGGATAGTGAATACACTATCCATGCAAGGTTTGTGCGAGTAAAAGGACTGTGTAACATACCATGTCAACTTCACGCCGTCTTTTCTTCTTCTTCTTCGGTTTATCATCGGAGTCTCTGCGCTCTTCCGTGGCAGAGTGTTCCATATCGCTCATTTCTAGTATCTCCTCTGCCAAATAATATTGTATTTATATAGCTACGTTTATTTCAATATTTACTTAAAAACTGCCGCCATGCAAACTACTTTAACACACATTCCTCACAGATAATATACTATAAATATAGTGCAGCTCAGTGCACCGAATATACATTGACAAGTATTGAGGTTATATTCGGCTACAAACTACAAACGAAAAGGTTAGAGCGTTTTGCAACTAGCGTAGTCTTGTATTTCGTAGTTAATATAACTTTTTCTAACTTTCCTGTACTAAGTTATGTTAACAAAAATGAAGAAACATTACTTACTGCAGCTAAGTTTGTCAGCGTCATCCATTATTTTAATGTACAGAAGATTAACATGAGTGTAACTTGTTATTAATATAATGATAACTATGTAATTTACGTAAGTAAAGCTTAATTTATAGAATATAATAGGAAGTGGAAATTTAAATTTACGTAAATAAAACAAAACTCAAACTATACATAATCAAATCAATCAACAAAGTTGCAGAAATGCAGATTGCAGACTAGTCAGACTACCACAGACTACATAGAATGTATGTATTAGTATGTAATGTAGTAAAGTAATGTAATAATATATATGTATGTACTACGTAAACAAAGTACAAACCACAGACAGAGTACTTAGACCACAGAATACTAAACTCCTACTTAGACAAACTACTAGCGACCACCGACTAAAATAGATAGTAGATACTTCGTACCACAGACAAGTGACAATCCAGCAAGCCACAGACTAATTATACTTAATATTGTATCCAAATATAAAACACAGAATAAAAATATATCTACTCTAGTTAAAAAGAGCCCACTTGTATAAAATTGTCATGTTGTTCGACAGAAGCACCATAATTATTATCCCTTGAAACATTTTTGCTATATTATAAAAAAAAATTATTCCAAAGATTATAATAAGTATAAAGGTATAATAGGTAATTAGGTATTGACAACCCGTGTGGTGTAATGATTAACGGTTGCAGGTTCACCATTCGAAGATTCTTGGGTTCGATTCCCGGTGGGGCAGAAGTTTAAATGATGAATTTAGGTTTCTGTTCCCGGTCTGAGTGTTGTGTAATTGTCTTTGTGTGTGTCCATGACACCCACGGCCACGATACAGGCAATCCTAGTGTGTGGCCAAGAGTAGGTGTGGGGCTGAGAGTGTGATGCGTTATTTATTGATTTATTTTATTTATTCCCGCGACCACTGACATTATATAAATAAACAGCTATATGAACACTTTTAACACGAACACAACTTCCGTTTTAGGACGACCGCACCGCTAGGACGATAGACGTATTTGCAGACAATGCAAATAAACATTTCCGATACCTCATTGTTGCAGTTACAATTTAGGTTTATCAGATACTAATCAAAAGTTAAATTTAATCGGTTTGCTTTTGCAGTAACCAGTGACAAAACTAATAACAAGTCGCAGATTGCTCCAATTTATTGCTCTCTTCGTATAATAATAAAATTAGCAATATCTGATTGTTCCTACTCGGAACAGTTAGCTTCATAAATATTATATATTATTATCTGTGGTGGGAAATAGCGTTAGCCAGTTTCTGTTTGCGTTTTGTTCATAGTCCTTCCGTGTGATCCGCTAATTAAATTGGCCGCGGCTCGGCCGGCTAATGGAAAATCGCGTTTAATAAATCTTGCGTTGCGTTTTGTTGCTCCCATCGGAGGGGCTATTCCGCAACTTATCCTGTAATTGTGTTTGTCTTTTCTCGTATGTTTCCTAACTTCTACAAATTGCAACAAAAGATATTTACCTGATTATATTGTGATAACAGAAGACTTCATAAGCGTACCGAGGGGGTCGAAATGGGGGGTTGCACCTGCCCCTATTTATTGTTTTTGGTCTATGAGTCTATGAATTAAGGGGTACCTAATATGAAAAGAAAAAAACGCAATCGATTATAACAATATAGGTAGGTACTTCGTGTCTATATAAATCTCAAGTAACATTTAATTAATTATGATATGAGATTCAAAAAATGGCTCGTGATCATAGACGTAGAATTGCCCTACCGATGAGTTCGCGGAGCACTTTCTAACAATTCCAACATTGTATTGTATCACTGCGGCGCGCATCGCAGGTGTTCCGCGGATAACAGTGCCTAGTGCGCTGCTTGCTTCTTGCTTGATGCCTATTAGAAATTATAGCTTAAATATTTCTGGTATCACGCCATTGGATCATACCATGTTTCTAATGTTGGTTCGGTTTAACGAGATAACCGTAGCGCCATTAGTGGCGTTGTTGCACTTGTTAATCGGAATCTGAGATTTATTAGTACCTACCTACATGTACAATATGTACATAAACTTAATAATAAAATTGGATTTCCGCCTTCGACACTGTACCGAGGTGAAAAAAAGTTCTTTCTTATAAGACTAACGACCCGCCATGCTGGTGCAATTCACAATGACATGTGGTGTCATTTATGTTTAAATGATGAAAAAATTAAAGCCGACTGAAAAAAGTAGGAAATAATTTAATTTCTTACGGGTTTTAATAAATTAATCTTGAAAGAAATCGTGACCCGAATATCCTTTAAATTCCCTAACAAACCTCTTTTAAGAACGGTGCCCAACTAAAAGATGTTATTTACAACTTTGCTGAAAAAAAAATTTAATAGTCTTCATACTGACTAATGAATACTAATTAATACCAACTTAATAGTAACAAAATGCCTTTAATCGCAATTAGATTACGATCATCTTCCGCAGGCATCCTAAAATTAATGTAGTAAGATAGATAGAAGATAGTAGTATCTCTAGTTTATAAAGAACCTTTAGAAAATTTTCCATACACGCGATCTAAACGCGGTATAGAATTTTGCGTTATCTAAAAAATTCGTAGCTTGTCGGCTCTCCCAATTAGTATTTGTCATAGTGCTGTACTCCCCGTACTGTCGTCTGGTTATACACCTTATGAAAATAACCATATCTGTCTGTAATAAACCAGAAATAGTTTTTACTAATAATATAAAGCTGAAGAGTTTGTTTGAACGCGCTAATCTCAGGAACTACTGTATCGATTTGAAAAATTCTTTTACTGTGAGATAGTCCATTTATCGAGGAAGGCTATAGGCTATCAAGCGTTTCGTTGTAATTCTTAACGCGGGTGAAACCGGGGGGCACAGCTAGTAATAAATATAAGTATTTCAAATTTTCTACAATAAGAAACAAAAAGATTGCATAGCATACAAAACATGAATGGCAAATAAACATAATATTATATTATTATTGCCTAATTGTAAAAGGCAAATCTAATTTTGAAATGCAATTGAACATCACGTATGTATGCAATGATGCGAAACATTAATTGCTCTCGAATTACGATACGAAACCAGATATCTTACTTCAAACAGTTGTTTCCGCTAATTTCATAATCCACGTAATATTGTATACTGTGTACCTACCTCGCGTAACTCCCTTGTATTAAACTTACTTCCTATGTTATGTGTTGATTACCTCGTAAAATTATACGTACAAATTACTTTACGTGATGAGCATGCGATAGGTATGTAATTTACTGATCGTTTCTAATATTGGTTTCACAAGGTGCCAGACAAATCAATATTCCATTAACTGTGGCATTTATAAGTATAGGTACGATTAAATTTTATTAATCGTCATAATAAAATTATTCATTTGACAAATACAAGTACGCAGAATTTACGATCTGACTATTGAAATAAAAATTTGGTATTTAGTATACCTTACACGTAGGTAGATATATTATATTATTATAACGAATGGCAGTCGTTTGAGTTAAAAGCTGAACAAAGTACCGAATGCGATGTCTTTTATGAGAGAGTGTGCCCCTCAAGCAGGCATTCCTTCGGGACTTCAAGCATTCCTGTCTCCTTTAACTATTTAATTTGGCCTCTTACAAGAATATAGAGATAATCTCGCCCTTTGTTCCAGGCCCTTCATAAAGATAATTGCGTTGGCAAGGAATTATGAATGCAAGCCCTTAAAGCTTCCGAGAATTTCTTTAGCACACTGAAAATCGTAAGAAAAAAATGTCTGAAAATTCATGTAAGTATTTATTGAATTTAAAATAAATTAGTCGTACTCGTGTCTTGAAATTGCTGCGAATATACTCTAGAAATATTTTGTCTGGAATTTTAAGCTCTTAGTGCAAACATAATACGAACACTTTGTGCTGAGAGCTTTTAAGCAACTTCGATATACGCGCTTCCGAGAACATTGATTGTTCCTGTCTAGGTGAAAAGAACTACACTATTTCAGGTACCTATCTATGTAACAGTACAGTCCCATAACTATTACTACGTTTCGATGGATTTGAGGATGCAAGCACATGACCGAAACAATTATCTTCGTAACACCTGCTCAAGAAGAAAAACGCATTTATGTAAGTATATAAAACCTACCCGTATTGATTTCTTTGGCTTTCATTATTATGTACGTAGGTACCTTATGTAGGTGTTATAGGTACACACCTTATGTTAAATACACATGTCTTTGATTTGAAAGATAAGTAGGTATTTTATTGTTATTAAATTGTATAGTTTATATTTCAAAAATGTATTGATATAACCTACTTTTAGTTAAGATAAAAATTGTAAAATGCATGCACTGTGTAATTTGTGGAGATCAAATAAAGTTTTATTGTTATTTCGATATTTTTGTTTCTGGAAATTAAATATTTCGGTATTTAATGAAAACCACGGGTCTAGACCAAGTGGAGTTCATTTGTGGGGGATTTTTCTAAATCAAGATGTGTATCTTCCTGTAAACACTTCCTAACAATTAGTATTATTATTTTATATAGGGATTACTTAGTAATTAGTGTATTTAAGCGACCATTCCGGTAGGCTGCATGGACTGCATGCTCGTTTGCTGAAATAGTTGGAACAGTAAAATTTAAGCCGTTTACTTTAAATTAACCTTTCGCTTAACTTTCGCATAAATCGACGTTTATGTCGCAACGGCATTAGTTTTATATCTCGTTTGCCAGCTGTTCCCTATTAGGTAATGCGTTGGCGCAGTTTTGATCGCGGAAATAAAACTGACGCAATTTGTTTGCACCGCAAAAATTCGGGTGAATGGCAAAAGTTTTCTATCAATATTTGCTCGGAACAAATAAGTTTAAGGCCAGATAGAATTTCGTAACAATTGGTCATAAAAGTAGAGAATACTAAACTAACTAAAAACCGAACACCTATGTAACCAATTAAAATGCTTTTTCACAGTGAACTTCTATAATGTAAATAAAATGATCCTTAACATTCATATCCTTACACTAGGACACCACTTAAAGTATGTATTTGAATATCTTAAAAAGGATTAAAGTAACTCGCGAAACGGAATGGCGAGCGAGCGTGGAAGACAGGGTCGAGGAGGGTCTTAGTCCAAGCCCATCTAGCATGTTGCCTACTGGCAACGCGGCGCGAAGCCGTAGATAATTACTTTTTCAGTCAACCATCTTTGATTTCTTTCTAGAACCGATTCTAAAATCCACGCGGACCTTTTCGCCGGCATAGCGTAGTAATAAATAAAAGTAAAATAAAGTATAATTTAAATTAAAGTATACGTATTTATACTTTGTAATTACGGTCGGTACAAGAGACGAGGCGAGTGCGGTTCCACGAAGCCGTGGAAAGTGGGTGACGCGGAAGTGGTCACTGATTCCACGGTCAGTACCTAGTAGCGTTATGTCATTAGACCTTTAAAAATTTCATGTTCATTTCATGAGTCTAATATCCTCAGGTTTATGTGTCCTTTTACTGAGGACACGCGATGACATTGACACTTGACACTGACAGGCGAACTTAATGCTATACCTACAGCATACAGCATTTATGAGCATTTTCGATCAATCAACCCAGATCGACGAACTATTCTCATAAATCAAACTGATGTAAATATATATCTAATAATATATAATTAACACTCGCGTTGCGAAAAAAACCGACTTCAAAGTTGTCGTGCACATATTTACATTTAAGACTTACGAGTAGGTATATGGTTTTCTCTGGATGCTGTTGTCAGAACCTGAATCAAATTAGGAAAGCCACACGGGAAGCACCAGCTTTTAAATTTTAAAAAAAGAGTCATCAAAAGTGGTGCACCCGGTCGAAAGTACTGAGGTAACAAAATATTTAAAAAATCTTAAGTCTTAAATTTGCAAATTTACATACGCGAGATAGGTTTAATTCAGTTAACAAACGGAGATTCGGATTAATTTCAAAACAAGTTTGAGAACATTCACATACGAGTATAATAATATGTAACATTCTAACAAACCAAACGTATGGTTGGCTGCCATCGACGTAATAGGAAATCAGCATAGAAGTACTGAACATTCATTGCATATCATATCGCGGTGTGGCCGATAAGCGACTATGTAACTAAACGAGTTTATTATGATCGGCATTCACTATTATTCTTATTCACACGCAAATACGAGTAAGTATACCTACTCGAAGGCGATGTTTATTTCGCGGTTTTCGAGACGTGGGAGTGTGACTCAACAGATGGTTAAAGTTTGGATTGTTGGTAATCAATGTAACATATTGTTATTTCTTAAAACGCAATAGCCGTAGGTATACCAGTATTTAAGAAAAAGTAAGAAAGCAATTTATTGTTATTCAACTGTCTAAAATGATCGCTAGTAGAACAATCTTCATTAAAATGTTCGCTGCAAACTGATAAGTGCCTTCAACCCTTTTTATGTCCCTCTGCTGGGTACGAGTCTCTCCCCAGAACCAGGGAAGGCCTGAAGCATACTACACCACGTTGC
>DWQL01000711.1:0-13740 GCA_018231265.1 Noctuana haematospila | reverse complement strand
TTTATGAGAGAAAAAACAACTAGTTCGTTAAAGGACCGCGAACTAAATTGAGCGCTTCCAATGGTAAACTATTATGCCCAAGACGTACATTCTAAGTAGTCTGTGCCCAAGTCTAAGGCTGTCTGTCGACCGGAGCGGAGCTAGGTAGCAAAGCGGAGAAACGGATAAATATTACCCATTGGGTTGTACAAAATCTCCGCTCCTCTTTAGTGGACAGGGAGTCACAGAACACACATCCGAGCATCGAGTTAGGTTGGTAGAACAGCGAACACATCTACTAAAACTCCGAGTTTTTCAACAAACAATACGAATCTATGTAATTAAATATATTTAAATGAATGTACCACTATTTCTAACTATTCCAAAATTCTGGCTAGGACAGCCACAGGTAGTTAATAATTAAAATTTTGTTTTTCTGTATGGTATTCTGAGAACTTGGGATAGCAGCCGCTTGGGCTTGGGGCAGCGAAGGTCATCAGTGGGACCGCCAATATAGCTAAAGTAATAAATACACATAGCTTTTTCTTTTTTAAAATCGCTAATAGGATACTTATTAGGATGAATAAATAAACAAGAACAAGGATCCAATAAAACTTTTTATTGTCATAAGTTTGTAACAACCTAAATTACTTATTGAATCATTAAGTAAATAAATCTATCTACCTATCTTCGCAAAAGCATTGGCGTGACATGCGCGACAAACATCAACACATCAGAATTAAATTTAAAATTTAAATACACAGCGATGTAAAAAAGACTACCATTTAGTTGACGCTGGTTTCTGTCACAGAATTTACTATAAGTTGTAATATTAACATTATTGAGTATTATTTACATGTGTACAGTCTTATAATTTAACTTAAAGAGATCACTTCTTAACGTTGAATCCCTCTCCCGTTGGATCTAATATCCAGGGATAATTGTTAGGGCATTCCATGCAAGTGAATAAACGTAGTGTCTCTCCAGGTAATTCCCGAGTAGTTAATGGACATGCGTTTGGCAGTGAGCAAAAAGGTTGACCTTTTACATCACATTTGTCCTGCTTCCATTCTTGGAAGTCTCGTAGAGATGACAATTCAGTAGGATTTTGCATCCATTGTATGACTTGAATTAAGGAAGTGAAATAAACATCATTTTTCTCTGACATCTCTTCGATGAATTTAATCAGTTCGTCACGGAACTCTTTCTTAGATTTCAACCATGAAGCGTGGAAGTGAAGACCAAGAGGGGCACGGTTGGTTGTGTAGTGTCGATTGAAGTTGTGACGTAGGAGACGCGCGAACTGATCACCAGTTTGAATATTAGAACAAGAATCTACTACGTGACATCCAGGCAATGATTCATCGAACGTTGGGTCATCTCTTCTGTCTAATTCGTTCATAACCATTTCCCATACCGGGTGGCTTCTAGATGGACAATTGTGAGCATTACCGTTGCACTTATGAGGCATTCTGAAATATAGCGTGTAAGGCCAAATAGGCACTCTGCCAAGTGGTGCTGTGATGGAAGCATCATATACAAAATATTGATCGGCCATCATCTCGAATTGTTTATTTCCTCCAACTCGCAAGTAAGGCGCTCTGATTCCAATAATTGAGGCATCAGTAATATTTGCAAATCTTTCGACTATTAACCTTGCACCGGCCATTTCAGCTAGCCAATCATCGTAGGTTCCACTGGTCCAGTACAATGGATCATCTTTGTGTGTGATGGAAAATACAGCGATTTCGTGTCCTTTACGATGTAATTCTTGGACTGCTGCGTAGTTTGTATATTTGTGAGACACAAAAAATGTACCACGAATTTGACAACCATTTGGATTATGGCGGTTACCATTAAAAATTTGTTCGTAAAGGTCAATATTGTCCACGTTAACAGCACCATTAAATGTTATAGTGACCATTTGGGGAACTTGATTAAGGTCAATGCCTCCAGGAATACGGGTTCCGTCGGCTGAGCAGTAGCAATCTGGCAATGTGCATTGGTTGGGATCGCAGTCAGGTGCTCTGTTCGGATCAACATCAACAGCTGCAAAAAACAATAAATTTAGCTAGATATCTATTACTTAATTTGTATAGGTACATTGAGCAGTGATAGCTTAATGCATTATTTTGGCCTACCGTTCCGGTGGGTCTGGTGGATTCGGTTCGAGAGGAATCGATTACCTCAAATTTTTCAAATTATGTACGTATGTATTATACACTTATAATCACTTGCACGTAGATAAAGGAAAAACAGTGATAATCCTGCATGACTGTTTTCTCCATAAAGTTCTAAAAAGGCATGTAAATTTCATCAAGTCGCACTTGGCTAACGTGGTTAGCAGCCTTAACCCTTCTCATATAATGTTTGGGAGGAGAAACGAGTCCAGCAGAGTATGGATCATGTTGTGATCGGGCTCATCCTGATGGGTTGATGATGATGACATCAACCCATTAGGATATATTTTGCTTATATGTAGTACTATTTTTTGATGATGCTTATGCTAAATATGAGGATGTTAAAAACTTCCAGATTATACAGTCCAATTAAAGCTTTAAGGCACATTTAGAAAGGTCAAAAATAAAATAAAGTTTAAATTCAATTTTGAAAATGACTTGATACGATCACAGTCAATCACAGAAATACCTAAATTTATTATATTTTTTAGTTTGAAGGTTTAATTTTAAAAGTTAATGTTCAATATGATCACGTAACCCGGTAAATTCTCTCGTTATACTTACTGCAAGCATTTTCATCTGACTCGTCTTTGCAATCTGGCTTTCCGTTACAGAATAACTCCTTTTCGATGCAATCTCCACTTCCACAAGCTAATTTACCTTCTGGGCAAATTGGCTCATCCGTTTTCAAAATGGGCAAAATTTTTCTCGGTCCTGTAAAATTGCCCAAATTTGTATACTTTGTAATGATTAGATGTATTATTATCTTGCCTACGTTGACATTATTGTACTAATTTGTCTGTGCAAAATATTTTGTATTGGAGTGTGTTTACTTATGTCACAGTGTTTAAAAAGAGGACCTCAGAAGACACTAGAGGGAATAGATTCAGCAAAGCATGAAAACATGAACAGTAAAGGATAACAGTTATAGAGAGACGTCATTAATTATTGTGAAAAAGAACATAATTAACTAACACGTAATTAAGGAAGTACCTATAGCCAAATGCCTTACAAATTAGTCATAGAACAGATATTAAAACCATGTAAAATAATTTTCCTTTCTAGTGATAGAAATGAAGAATATAGAAGTTATTGTATTGTCTGGTAAATTAAAAAGAAAACATATATTATCTTAAATGATAATGATAGGGTAATGACATGCCTCAATATGAAAAAAATTCATGTAAACTTATTATATAAACTTAATTGGAAAATGCATTGAAAATCAATATGTGAAATAATAATATATGTATAATGAAAGAGACGAATCAAAAATCTTTGCTTTTTATTTATAACAGTACCTACCTTCAAAAGTAACTTTTCAATATACCATAAAAGATTAAATAAAATGCACATGAAAAATAAAGACTGCGAAAGACTTTTGATACAGTAGTTTAAAATATTTTTGGTAAAGATTGTAGATTTGTCGTTGTAGAAGGTGATTTGTAGTAGTTAGGTAATAAAGCCGTCGTGTATATACAATTATTATTGCAAAAATGCTTGGTGTTATTTACAATTGTAAGTGGTACCTCATTCAAATGTCCTCAGTAAGAAGAGTTAGTAATCGTGTTAGTAAGATGGAAAAGCTTAAAGAGCTTTCGTATAGTAAATGTTAATCTACTGATTGTTACATTGGTTAGGCACTTAAGAAGCTGTAAACTCATCAGAAAAGAAAAATGAAGTAGGTAAAGATATTTTGTGTTACAATAAGAACCAATATTTGTGTAGTTGTTTTGTGTTTTTTTTATTCTTTAAGAGTTTTTTCTAAAGAATAATTTTAGTACCTATCAAGTTTTTAAGTACATAGTAATTTGTAGCTGTGCTTTTACGTGTATGTAGATATTTTCATTCCATTAGGTCATTTGTAGCTAAAATATTTGAAAAGTATTATGTAGCTTAACATATCTTCAGATACAATTCGAAAACAAAATATTACCTAGCCAGAAATAATTAAAATGTATGTAAGTAATAAAGCTTTAAACTTAACCTAGATATAACACAATATTATTAATTTTAAGTAGGGACAATTGTATGAGAAGAATGTTATGCGCAACTAGTGGGGTCGGTCCTACCCGACCTTTCCCTAAGTCCGGGGCCTCATGCAATACACCAAATCTACAGTGCGACGCGGCCCCTTCACCCAAGCTCGATTGCTCGCTACGCGCCAATAGCTTCTTTGTCGGCACTTACTCTCGAGTTTGTCACAGTTGGCCACTTTACCCTTCCAGTCGCAGGTTTGTTTATCGAGATCGAAAGCCAATCCGGACGGGCAAGTGATCTGTTTTAGACCTGACCTAGTGCACCTGTGTCGATAAGAAATTACAAGTTAAACAAAACATAAGGAAACAGGAAGCGGATGTACAAAAGGCTAACGGCTATTAAGACGTTTGATTGGAAAATCAGCATTAGTCGATACGGAAGTTAGCCCTTTGCGCAACCACTCCCTTTCGTCGTCACAACTTACTTTCTAATTTATCGCAATTCTTAACATGTGTTTTCCAATCACAAGTTTGACGATCGATATCAAACGCCAATCCGCCGGGGCAGCGCACGGATGCGAGCCTGGTCACGCCATTTTCAGCTCCTTTGTCGCACCTGTACATATTCAGCGTATGCTTTCAGCGTAAAAGTTATAACTACTTAATTTAAGGCCTCTCATTACTTAAAATCTAATTTTATTTCATATTTGATTTGTAAATTCAAAAATTAAAATTAGTCATCCTGTTTATCGGTATTACTTAAAAAATTTTAGAAGTATTGCAACAACAAACATAATTGTAAGCAGGTATGTAATAAAGTTAGATATGTTATGCTTTAGGCCAAACAAAGGACCTTAGTATTTGCAAGATTAAAATTAAATAAACTTAAAAGTCAGAACAAAAACATTTAGAGCAAAATTTAAAGAGGTAAACTGGAAAAACATAAGTTTTATAAGAAATTACCAGAACACATTGAATTGAATTATTCTACGAACAAAGTGGTGTTGTGACTAATATTCAAGGCACGATGTCGACCATTCCATTCACCGGCTGGAATATCAAGTTCTTGCATATAAACGACGTAGCTTTATAATGATAAATAATTCAGTGGTAGAGAATGGCACTAATACAGTTAATAACAAAGAATATAAGTAGACTAACTTATGCTCGCGACTTCGTCCGCGTGGATCCTCGAATTGAGTTTAGAGGGGAGTTTTAACCCCGTTAGGCGGCGAGTTTTAATAAATTACGATACACATTTTCCATTAATTCTGTTAAAGGAGGTTTATGCAAAATTTGAAGTAGATTGGACCAAGTTGTCCCATACAAACTTTGCCCCCGTTTTTCACCCCCTTAGGGATAGAATTTTAGAAAATCCTTTCTTATCATAAGAGGTGATCCTTTGAATGGGCCTTTGCATTTATATAAAACTTTGATTTCCTATTTTACCCTACTAGGGGTTAAATTTTGGAAAACATTTTACTCATTATGGAAGTTTGGAAAATACGTAATTTATTATTTTTGCCATACTCAATTCATACGAAATTTTATGCAAACATCTTCAAGGAATAAAAAGTTTATTTTCATTCCCTATTTTACAGTGGTTAGAAGCCGAAATTTGGAAAACGCTGAAATACATAACTCATTATTTTTGCCGTACAGTAGTGTTACCGTTATTTTTACTAGAAATTTCATACGATATTCGTACATGGAATAAAAAGTTTCATGCAAGCTTGTAGCCCCTATTTAACCCCCTTGGGGTTGAAAATCCTTCCTTAGTTTTCATCATAAGAGAAATACGTGTGCCTAATTTTAAGTTTCTAGCCATGAGGGTTTGGCCTGTGCGTTTATACATACATATACTTACATACGTATACATATATATATATATGTATAAATTTTACATTTATTTATACCTACAACTACAATATGATGTGTAGTATGTGGGTAACTTAATAACATTATGATTCAGGCTTGTTATTTTAACTAAGTGTTTTGTATAGGAGTTAACTAACCTGACAACATCGCGGCAATCGCCTTCGGTGGTAAGCCGGAAGTATTCATCAGCAGGACGACCATCACACAACTGTTCAGGATTCACTTCATCCCCTCCTGAATCATCGTCTTGTCGCTTTACTCTGGTCTCGCCTCTCACTGTAAACAATGTTTATAAACTAAGCAATCCAGCTAGCAACATCAAAATAGTTATCTGACAACGATTTTGTCAGCGGAAAATATTTTTTTGACGGCATACATAATATAAGGACACATATTAATATATACTATACATACTAATATAGTAGCTTTGCCGACACAACAGACAATCGACAGTCAACACCCGAGACTAAACTAAGGTTGTTATGAGTTTGACGTGTGTATCTGTGTCTGTCAGTATGATAGCTCCTAAATGAATAAAACAATTTTGATGCAATTTTTTTTGTTTGAAATTTTATTCTTAGCTATGTTTCAATAAAATCCATTCAGCCGTTTGAGACCATCTTTCGTCGAAGACGTTCTATTCTAAATGATGCTAAGCATGAAAGCCACTTCCAATGTTTGTTATCGAAGTGTGTTCATAGAAATATTATAATAATGTAGTTTATAGCTTAAAAAGCAGTAAAGTTTAACCGCAGCAGAAGAGGGTAATGAGTTTACCAATTGTTTACAATTTTTAGTTTTCTTGACAGGGGTAATTTTAGTTTGATTCTAATATTCTCCTAAAATGAAAAAACTATAATAAGTCAGTCAGTCAGTCGGTCAGTCATGTAGTTATACTTAACAAACCAAACTTTATAAATGAATATATATAATAGGCATTTCCTAATTAATTATATTATAATTTTGGATTTGAACTCACAATCACTACCATTTATTACAACAACTTTTTATGCATATTGGGTAACACGACTTAACGTAAGCAATGATTACCACATGCGGTTGGAGGAATGCCGTACCTAGCCGTTTCATTTCGAAGTTGAATGCCGTTCCGCACATTACTCGTCCTAAGTAAAAGTGAACTCAGTGTTTCTTAATAACTCAAGTCAATTTAAAAACAATTTACCTACTTTACACTATGCATCAATTCTGTCAATATCTATAAATAACGAATTACGAATAATTTTATACCGACAACTTTACAACGGCATTGAAAGGTAAAACGTTGAAAAGAAATCGAGGTCAACGTAAGCCACGTAGGTAACAAACCGGTGTTCATTCTTTGTCATTTTTAAGTTGTCTTATTAAAAAATCGTTCTCGTGAACACCGTGTTAAGCTCTATTAATTAGCTATTTACCGGAGAATGAAAGAACAATGTACTTTTCAATATGATGAAAATACATTCAAAATTTTTTTTTTTATATATAACTTCTCAATCATATTTATAATTATTGTTACTAAAATGTAAAAAGTAGGTATTTGGACATTTAAATTTTATTTATTAAATGAAACCAACCATTCCCATTTTAATTTATCTTTAGGGTATTTTGTATGCCTAGGTTATATTTATTCAGTAACGGTTTTATTACATACCTTTTGATTATTTTTTTAAATATTTACAGCATATACTTAATATCAAAAGTTTTCGGTACTCACCTAGACAGGCGAGGAACAGTACCCCGAAACACAGGTACGCGCGTCGAGCCATGGCGCTCGGCGAAGACTGGCCGCTGCCTCGCGCTCCACAAGAAAGTGCAAGAAGTGTCTGCTGCCCCTCTTCACCTATTTATATAACCAGGCAGGTCGCACTCGACACCAGCCGAGTTACTTTGCCTGTCCTGTGCGCACTATGCCTCCCGCCGGTGTAACCCACCACGCCATCGCCGAAGCTTTTAATAATAACACGATGCACGATGACGTTTCTAGAAACAATTTGTTAAATTATTATACTTAAGTCTAATTGCATATTTAGGAGGGTAATAAGTAACAGCTAATTAGTAAAAGAGATAATATATCGCCTAAATGGCTCTAAATTGATTCTCGTTTTCGTCTGAATTCCTAATACCTGTAGGCTGTAAATGAAAGTATGTATTAAGAGTTAGAGGTATCCACCGCTTTAGCATTCAGTATCTTGTATTCTTAAAATTAGAAACATTTAGTATCTTTGAAAGTACAAGTGAAACCTTACATATATTATCGCATAGTCACTAAGTAGGAAATTAACATTTAAATGGTTAGCTATTAAATCTGGTTTCACTTGTCTAATTCTCAAGGCTAAGTAGGTACTCGTATATTAAAAAAGCTTCGAGTGTCACCGTCAGTTATACCAAAAGTAGTAAATGTGTGTGGTATGGCGGTGAAAAGCCATCAATGTTAAATAGGTAGATACAATAAATTAAATTATATTAAATAAATTAAAGTGCGCTCGTGTATTATTTAACTGCTTTAAGATAAACTAAGCCTATGATAACTAGTTTATCTCTAGTTTCATTTAGGTATGAGTTAATATTTTATTACTAAACTAGCTGAGCCCCGCGGTTTCACCCATGTTAAAAAAAAATTCCAACATTTCCCTTCACTGCTCTGCTCCTATTTATAACCAGCATAGGAATATGAAAAATAATTGTACCAAGTTTCGTTAAAATCCATTGAGTAGTTTTTGTTTCTATAACGGTTATACAGGCAGACAGACAGACAAAAATTTTACTGATTGCATTTTTGGCATCATCCCTAATCACCCCTGATAGTTATTTTGGAAATATATTTCATGTACAGAATTGACCTCTACATATTTATTATAAGTATATATAGATAGATTATTGTCAAATTTATTATCGGCAAAAGTATCTTTTAACTAAGTATTAATCATCACCACATCCTAGTGATGCCAATAGGGCAACACAAAGTTTTCTTTGGACACACAGACTACGTCATAGGAGTAGGTAAATAACCCCCGACTGTAAGTTAGTACCCTTACTGTCCCACTGTGGGGATAATTGTACACAATTTTGTTACGGAAACGTTTAGTTCGCCGTAGGTAGATATTTAGCTATATTATAATGGTATAAAAATGCTTCCATGATTTTTGTTCACCCAAAAATTGCTCAACGTGTCTATAGAAGTTTTAACCCTAGAAGTTAGAAGTTAGAAGTTAGAAGTTAGTTTAGAAGTTTCAGTCACCCTTAAGAAAGCTGTGCCGAGATTATTTTAGTTTTAATTACTTGCTGTGAAAAAGGCGAAATTATTGATAAAAGAAAAAACTGATTGATTGATGATTTCATACCTTTAGATACACGAATATATTATCTATATTTTAATATACTTACTTTAATACTTGTATCATAATCATATTGCATAACAATAAGCAATAAGTTGTTCCATGTAAATGTAATATATATTACAAGATACCTATTATAGTAAAAAATCCTGCTAAGAGCTTTCCTTGTTCTTACTGGTATCGCGTCACGCGTCGCTTCTATAACATTGGGTTCCTCGAACCTGTTTACAAAATTTATGTCAATGTCACGTAAGATTGAGAGAAGATCCGAAAATGTAATCTTCATTTACATAATTAAATTAATATGGACACGAAAAAGATAGATTTATAGTTTATTCATAGTGAGAACATGTTAAAAATGTTAAATTATACGAGTAGGTAGGTAGGTGAATTTATCTATTTATATATCTATGCATATATACTATACATAAATTCATTAGATACTTATTCTTATTTTTATTTTCTTTATTGAATGAATATCTACTTATGCCGATATAAAATTTAAAAAATTTACACACTCGTACTAAATTTTTCGAGTAAATTTTTAATAATAAGTTGGGTAAGTACTCGTAGATACAACAAAGATGCAGAATAATATAATCCCACCAGAAATGAAACGAGATGAGACCACACAGCTTGCATTGTCACAAAGTTATTAGATCATATTGTAGAGCCACTTCAAATTCAAAATGATAATATGGCTTCATTTGATGAAAATTATGTGTGGTTCGCTACCGTCACATGGCTGTAAGTCGTAAAACGAGGTAGACTCAACAATGTACTTAATTAGAATGAATATTTAACGTAATTTTTAGACTATAAAAAGAAAATTTTGAGACAAAAAAATAAAAAATAAAAATTATAGCTAAAAAAACTAAAAAAAATACAGACTCCAACAATTTATTTTGGAGTCTGTTCTATTTTCTTTCTGTATAACCTGTATAACCCTAACGTATGCATATGGCATTTAAATTTATTAGAATATTAGTAAATATATATTTAGAACTTCGAACACAAAGGGTTACAGCGTACAAGGGTAACAAGAATAAATTATATATGATTTAGAGTTAACTTATTGAATGTAGCTAGATAAGTAAACTGCAGACGATG
Source organism: Noctuana haematospila (assembly GCA_018231265.1). Lineage (NCBI taxonomy): Eukaryota > Metazoa > Arthropoda > Insecta > Lepidoptera > Hesperiidae > Noctuana > Noctuana haematospila. The sequence goes on along the minus strand of DWQL01000711.1, from coordinate 3,279 downwards.
TTTGTCAGAATATGGACGGCCTTGTAGCAATATCCGGGTGTTTCAAGTTATGTAACGTACGGGTGCCGTGTGTGCCGATTGCTGAGGCCCAGGCGCCTGGGCGGCCGCGGGAGATTGCGGTGAGGCGGCGAGGCGGGCGGTGCACGGCGCGCGGCGTCTCGGCGTGCCACCGACCGCCATTTGACCCTCCGACATCTTTTGTAAATGCTTGAGTGGTTTATTATACATTCATTATAGTATTGAGATTTTCAGTAGATACTCAAATCTATTTTAAAATGCCTAGTACTACTTAGGTAATTAACATGCATATAATTATCTACGCATGTTTTTGTTTTAGTGTCTATCTATAATAAAGTTTACGAAACACTAAATTAACATGCCGGTCTCAGAAGTTTATGCCGAATAGCTGTAAATTCTTTATAAATAAAAAAGCAGTAGATTTTACATTATGTTGAGCTATACACATTGCCACATAATATTCATCACAGAAGTATTAAGATCACAATATAATATAGGTGTATCTGATTACAATCGTAAATGTATGTTAAGGTTAGAAATCAAACTTGGAATTCAAAACCCGAGACCCTAACCCCATTATCTACAAATATGACAACAAGTTGATTTAACATTTTCAATAATTTTTCAATAACTAGTCTAGCCATAAATACATACCTACTGTTACAACCAACTTTCGATTTTTATTTCCTATTTTTCTTTAAATTTGAACCTTGTTCTTTTTTAAACTATGATATAGATTATTATTATTTTTCACCGTATGTACTTATTTTAATAAACTGATAACAAAACAGAATTATTTCCTCACCAAAGTCAGTATAGTGCCGGTAGTAATTTTCAAGTCCCTGTAAAAGTCATAATAATGTGTGGTGCTATGTGGATACACCACACAGTACGATAGGTGGATACACCACACAGTACGATAGGTGGATACACCAAAAATTTCTCTGTTGAAGACCATAAAATATAAAAGATAGTAGCGGCCGCGTACTGTTAGAACTACAAAGACAGTTAAGACTGCTAAAGAGCACTACAATAAATAAAATGACAAAGTAGATCATAGTTCTAAAGAAGTTTTGCAAGTGATTGTAGTCGTCATACTGCATTATTTTTATGAATAAATCCTAGAAAGCTCCTTGCACACCTCAGAAAAATGTTCGGTTTTCTTTATGTTAGATTAGGTGGACGACTGCCAATCCTAGAATCTATTATCTTTTTTCTTCATGGTTAGTTTAACTGGGGCAGCTGTCCAGCTAAAATTACTGGGAAACGTCTCTAGCTACGCCAAATGTACCTATGAAGCATTTTCGCTTGTTAACATTTTACAAACAGACGTTAAAAAAGTCGTACATAAATATGTAAATATAGTAAATAGTCCCATGGAGTGATGACCTAAAGAAGATGTCTGGAAACAGCTGGAATAAGATACTTCACCCCGCTCATCTTTTTGGATATGTAAATCTGAGCATCTATTAGCAACCTCGATCGAAAAAAAACATATTTTACATATTTAGTAATATAACCATCTACACTTTCACACGATGAGCTCTTCATTGCGTAATGGTTCCGAAGATTTAACATTTAAACTATCGATTGCTAGTTTCGTACCAATATGCAGTTGTTACGTGCATATACGACCCGGATATTTGACCTACTTCCAACTTGAAGATACATATAAACGGCTCATCTAATTGTGGGTCAAAATGCCTTATTTCTTTTTTTTTATATGAACAGAACGTTTCGGTTCTATATAAATTTTTTAGCACTATTTACATATTCGAATGACCTTTTATTAAAACCAGAAATCTAATTACGCATTTTTATGCTGATGTCATAATATCACTGTGCTAATAGCATTTAATTAGCAAATTTAAAAAAATCAAAACATTACCTAAATTTAAAAAACGAATAGGTTAATATCCACTAATTGTTCTAGATCTAGACTTTTGACTATCTTATTAATTATATGTTTATGTCCTGAGTTAAGAGATGTAATCACTTTATTACACTCAGAAAATACAATAGTAACGTTAACACAATACTTTTGTTTAATGGGAAATAAAATATGACTCAATGAAACCTAGTATTTAATTCCCAAGTGATGTGAAATCGTATTCAGAAACAATCATATTTTGTTGTTTAGTAAAAACCAAGATGCACGTATCTGAATCACATCAAAGCTAAGGTAGATTCGACGACGCGACGTTGAGTAGGCGCGCAAGAGTCAAGGATCCTTCAAGATATTTCCTTTCACTTGCGACAATGCATGCACACCTATATCTGCGTATACTTGTATAGCGAGTTGGCTTATACAGCCTCTAGGTAAAGTTGTACGTTGTACGTACAGTATATCAATAAGGCCAACTAGTATAGTCGTCAAGAAAAACTCAATAACAGGATAGGTGGATTTGTTATCCGCGATACTAATATTGTATTCGAAACATTTTATCATGTATCTAATTTAGTGTTATGGTAATGTTGAATTCTTTATTTTCATTTAATTTTGAAATTTTCACTTCATTGAAATTATAAGATTACGAAAGAAGAACAACTAAGTAGACACACTAAAAATATTCACAACTATTTTAATTGAATACAATACAATTATCCATATTGATATTTTCTATTCAGTTTAAGCGAAGCGCGCATAGCCCCGCTGTGTAGATCGAAATCGATCTAGTCGGTCCCGGTTGTTATCGATAGATAACAGTCGTTAAACCTAATCGGAGGCCCTTTGGGCGGTTTGACAACATCCGACACGGGTTGGCCACTAACACGTATCTCCAATCCAATCCGCATTGGAGCAGCCTGGTGAAGTATGCTCCAGGCCTTGCCCGGTTGTGGGGAGAGACCCGTGCCCAGCAGTGGGACATAAAAAGGGTTGGAGGCATTCAGTTTAATTAATAAGGAAAAACACTTAGACAAAACGACTCCGAAACCTTTTGTGCAACTGTGTTAAATAGTTGGTATTCATTTCACTGTAGATTTCGAAGTATTAAGAACGTTATATTTCTACAATCTTATACTTAGTGACCAACTAAAAGTTAGTAAAGTGCTTAAAAAACATATTGATTACTATTTTTATAGACTTTTTTTATATTTTTGAATTAAAATCTCAAACAAGCTTAAATATTATTTTGACACATTTTTGACAGATATAAAAAAGTGGGTTATCAATGTTATCAATATTTAGATTTCTAATTTAGATTAGGCGTCGCATCTTCGGAATAATCACATTTTGAATAGAAAATCTAAAGAATATTA
>DWQL01000710.1:0-13740 GCA_018231265.1 Noctuana haematospila | reverse complement strand
CTGTACTTTTTGTTACGTCATAACTTTCGACTGGGTAAACGGATTTGGATGATTTTTTTTTTGAAAGCTGATACTTTCCGTTTGGTCCCGTTATAATTCGGTCCAGTTCTGACAACGGCATCCATGAGAAAACCATTTAAGTCTTAAATTTCAGTATGCGCGCGACAACTATGTAGACGGTTTTTTCGTAACGCGATTTATAATTAAGTATAACTATTAGCCATAATTGATCGAATATTTGATCTTATTATAATTAATTTTTGTGCAGTGGACGAGGATATGCTGCGACAAACAATCGGCGTGTTCTTTCAAACGTTCCCCGTTAGTGTTGAGGGTGCTCAAGAACAAATACAGGTAAGCTAAATTTTATTTAAAAAAATTATAATTTATAATCTTACATTATCTCAGAATAAGGAAAAGTAATTTGTGAGAGATTTGGTTTATAAAGCCCCAGTCTGTATTTTGGCATACCAGGATTTCCCTTATTTTTCCGATTATATGTTTGGAAGTGGCCACCCTTGTTTCTTTCCGTATTAAAAGAATATAGGGCATGTCATCAGTTCTGTGTTAAAAAGGTTTAGGCATATGACCACTAAAAACAAGTTATTTGTACAGAAAGCAACTTTGCCAAGTCTCCGAGCGCTGGCCAACGCGCCAACGAGCTCACCGCTCGCTGAAATCGACCAGGAAGCTGTCGTTCGTTTCATAGTTTCTCTCACACGTGTCAATTATGAGGTAATATAATTTTATTCATTAAATAAAATATCTATAATTAGTTTGCTCATTATCTTTTAATTTAAAGTCGATTAACTCAAAATCTCAAACATGTAAGTTTATGTATGTAAATACACTTTTCTTAAGTTTTCTCCAAAGTACTTACTAGCCAACCTTCTTAAATTCTTAAACTTACGTCAGTTGGTTATTTGGAAGTAATCGCCATTTAACTATAAGAGCGGCTACTGTATTGTCCTTTTTGTGTCTTGCTTTTATATGAAATGGAAATAAATTGTTTCTATACATTAACCACTACATTTCACTACGACAACTATTTTCATTGTATTTTTTATTGTTTTAAATTTTATTTAATAATGAATTCATTTGTAGTATTTAAATAGCGTAATGACGATGATGTTTATCACGTGATGTCGTTGCCTATAAATAAATACTCTAGCACTTACCTAGAAATTGTTTGACATTATATAATGTGGAATATTTTTGTGTTAAGAGTGTTGGCGACCTTTATAAATAAATAAATAAATAAACTATAGCAAGAACTATCTAAAATGTGAAAACTCTTATACAATTGAATGCATTCCAGTTGATAGATAGCCAGGGAGCAATGGCGATGGTCCTCTGCAGCTACCTAGTACGAAGGCCGACGGCACCGGAGACGGGGCTGGCGTGCCGCATGCTGGCGCTACTGTCGCCGCCCAGGGACGCTCACCAGGCTCACAGTCTCGTCACCATGCTGAGGGATTTGTGTCTGGTAAATTATTTATTTACATTTTATTGTTAGCCTACTCTCTACCTTGTAGCCTACAAAGGGTGATCTTAATGTCTTTTAGCATTCTCCAGCAGTCAACCCTTGGTGATGGTGAAATATTGTTATAGACAAAACATAAATAGTATAATAAGAATATGTATATTGTGGAGAGAGGGCAATGACCCTGCTTCGCTATAGACAAAGTCAACATTTTTATTCACTATGACGTCTTTATAAAAAATCAGTTAAACGATTCATCGGCTCTCCTACCGGCCTACCTTAGCCAAAATGGTGTCTAAAGCCAATTAAATAACTGATTGATATATTATATATATTTATATTTGACTTTAATTAAATGTATGTAAATACCTTACAATGAATGAAAACAATTTGGAATTTTGAAATTTAAAATATAATTCAATTATATTATTGCAGAAACTGCCAGACAAACAGTCGTGCCGGAATTTGACACGGTACCTTAGCGCATTGGAGGCGTTGGAGCGAACTAGTCTTAACAAAATGTCAAACACAGGTAAACTATACACAAGAATTAATATACAATAAAATTCCTAAGGAAATAAGTGCATTGAAGTATACCAGTGCTTACTATACTATTGCGTAAACACACATTCATTCATACAAGAATTTAGAACTAGCGAATAATTTATTATTTTTATTATTTCTAGGCGTTACCGATGGAACAATGAACTGTGAGGAGTCTATTGCGACCATCGGGAGATCCACGCTGTCCTTACGTGAGTCAAGTTAATAAATAAATAAATAAAAACATTTGAAAATATGAAAAATTAATGTGAATTATAAAATGTATGTACAGTATTAAAATTACATTAAATTAAGGTGTAGTTAAACTCTTACAAAATATATTAAATATAAATAACATTTTATTTTTCCAGCCAAACCAATAGCACGCAGCACCCACGTGGTAGTGAACGAAACCGTCGAAGAAGAGGCCGAAATTGACGAGACCTCGCCCAATGACGTCATATCTAGAATATCTGAAGGTAATTACCAATAGTTGTAACTACAATTGTAGTTACAACTATTGCGGAAGACAAAAAGAATAAATCAGATATAAAAAATGGTAATATTAATTATTAAATTGTATTTTTCCTTTTTATCTTTCTTTCTATCATGCCTTAAGATTGTCTAGAAAAAATTGGTATCAAGCGATTAGACCGCATTTTGATCACCACAGTCTACTTCTATTCAATTCTATGAATTAATTTTATTTTTTGTATTGTATTTACTTATGTTGTATAATAAATTAAAAAAGAGAAATAAATAAATTGGCTTTTTACAAGGTGAAGTCACTTTTTATATTAATTAAAGTTAAGAAAATTATCATTTGTTTTTATAGATCTACCACAAGCCGAATCTACTCAAGAATCGGAGAACTTAAAATTAAAAGCTCAAGATCAGTCTCAACTAAAGTCTAGCAACTCAGACTCTGCCCCCGCTGAGTTATCCGACTCTCCGTCCGACAGCAGCGGCGTATCACCGGTTAAAAAGGCGAAAGTCACTAAAGGTATTTACTTTGTCTATACTGAGATTATACTACATATTATTATATAGACTATAGACTGAGATATCCTTAATGTGATCGATATCTTATGGTTATGACAATAACCTTTATAAAAATTACTAGTCTATGCCCGCGACTTCAAATTCGGGTCTAAAGAGAAATAAAAAGTGGGAAAATCCTGGAAAATTAACAAAAATGCCAGAAAAAGGTAGCCTATGTTCATCCAAATGCCTTTAAGTATCTCTATATGAAATTTCATCACAATCGGTGATGACGTCACAGACAGACTGAGTTACTTTCGCATTTATAATATTAGTATGTATAAATGAGAAGGTCGTAATAAATAAATTGTAAAGTTGTTATTTTCTATACTCTAGTTCTTACCTTTTATTTTTTAATTGGTAAAATCGTAATAATATTTTAATGAGGACGAAAATGTTTACAGGCAAAAAGAAGCTGTCACTCAACAGAAATAAGTCTGTTACGACCGCAGATGCTGCCAAAGATAAAACAGATAAAGATAAGACTGAAGGGAATGATAAAGGAATCAAGAGGAGTCGATCGCAACGCTCTTTGGATGATGTTGATAGAGGTGAGACTTAATGTACTTCAAATTTAAATTTACATTATGGTTATTGAACAAGTGATAGCAAACGAGCATGCAGACGCCACAGTGATGTGAAAACTGTTAATTTTTAATCTAATTGGCCAGAAAAATTGTGAATGTATCAAATTAAAATATAGTTTTCTGTAAAGCGTCGCCTATTAACGCATTAAGCATACCTGCAATGTTAGTAAAATTTGAAACACTAATTAAATATCTGTGTATTTTATTATTTCACAGCGAAAGCGCAAGCATCAAAGTCGAAGAATCCATCGCCGCACACTCAACCATCCCCATCAAAACCCTCCCCGCCTCAAGACCTAGATGTATCTAATGTGACCGTGCGCAGCAAGTCTAGAGGACTGCAGTCCAGTTCTAGCACGGACTCTAATGGATCTAGCAAAAGTAAGCCAAATAAGAAAGAAACAGAGAAGAAAGCCACAGGGAAAAAAATCACAGAGAAGAAAGCCACAAAATCTAAAGGAAAGAAAGGTAAAGCTATTAAATTAATATATATATTTTTCTTTTTGTTTGTATCATATTACCGTTACGATATCAACCGTTATGCACATCTAAAAAAAATTAATTTCGTTGTTTCACATCTACCAAGGAGTCCCTTGACGGCTCTTGTTTTTGTTAATGATTGATATTGGTTATAATATCGTTTTTATAACTGAATTTTTATATCTTAGTAGCCGCTCCTCGTGTGACTCGCTCGTCGCAAAGTTCTCGAAGCAGTGCGGGCAGTGCGTACAACCCATTCGACGCATCCACCGACGAAACTCAATTACACACCATTGTTTACGAGAAGGACTTTGTAAGTCGTTTGTTTACTTGTCTTCTTTCTTTTGACATGACACCGAGAACGATATAATGGGGTATTTCACAAGCAAGTCAAATGAGCTACTTTTATTGATCTGTCAAATTATTTTCGATAAAAAAAAAAATATTAATGTAAGTAGTTTATTGGGATTTTGATACATCTCACAATTAATCCCAATGATTTGACACCAATGGGTTTTTTTTAACCCATTGGTATGTTGACTTCTCTATTTTGGTTATGAAATAAAATTGTTACAACATTTCGGTGTCGGGCCGTATGAGTTAAGCGTCTAAATAGAATTATGATATCGTTGCCGGTGTTGGTTCTGGTGTCGTTCAATGAAGAATGGCCCTATGTCGCTTGCTTTGAAAGTTCACATTTAAGGGGGTATTATATTACGAAGCGGCCACACTATGTACCTCGTGCTGCTTACAGTGATTACAGTTAAATTGCGAGTAAATAATGTTTTATATTATATTGGTTTTAGGAACAGGACGTGTTGAACGACTCCAGTGAGTTGGCCGATACTAAGGAAGTCTCGAAAGGAAATGTCACTATTCCCGAAACGCCGGATGCTAGTGAAGAGTAAGTTATAAAGATTACGCCAATTATTATTTTTTGTTGATGCTATCAAAATATCCTAAATATAAGGTCCAGTTACTCTCAGTAAAATTAATTTGAAAACATAGTTTTAATGAATAAAGGTTTCTAAGAAATGCCTTAAAAAGCCTATTTCAATCCACACCAGACATTAAATTACATTTAATTGATTTGTAACGAACATAACAGCAGTCAGGTGAGTGCTACAAGTCATTATCAGGCATAATTATTGTTATCTTTTATGTGAATAATATTTCTGAATTACTAGTGAGTTGTGTCCGCATCCTTATGGATAATGGTAATTTTATGACATTATAATGTTATAGCAATGACCTCTCTTTTAGGTCGGAGCCTGAACCGGAACCAGCGTCTCAGAAAGGGAAGGGTCGTAAAGGGAAAAAATAAACGAATAGATTTTATTACAATAAATAAGTTTTATTTTTTAATCACTTGTCTTTTATTTATGCAATTTAATTGTCTTAATTTATGCAATTACCTTATTAATGCGCTAGGTAATTTTTTATTTCGTTAAAATCTGGTCTAACTCTACGAATTAAAATTCAGTTTAATGGCGCTTTTCTAACAACTTTACAAGTGGCTCAGTTGTTCCCACTCGCTGAGAAAACTTCATATTAAAGCACGGATTATCGTTGTGAACGATATTTCAATAATGAAAATTAAACTTTACAAGTAAATTACCAAAAATTATACAACAAAATATTATCTAAACCGGTTTTTTTTGCTAACGCTCACTGACCACGGGATGTTGGACATTGTTCTTAGCGAACCACGGGTCGTGATCCTCTCTGCCCTGGTCCCAATGGCCGTGCCAGTGCTTGTCCCACGGCTTCCATCTGTTATCCAGCTTATCTTCTTGGTCTTTGTTCCACCTGGATTTAAAAGTTATAGATAAATAATAAGTCTTTATCACAGAAACATTTGTTATACTTCAAGAATTTAACACCATAATTATAAAAAAAAATACAATGGAATTGAGAACCTCCTTTTTTTTGAAGTCGCTTAATAAAAATGTGTAATTTATAGGTATAGGATGATTGATTTTACGTATGTAACTGTAGTGTAGACTTATTTATAATGGGTATGTGCTTATGTGTAAAAGCTGTAACAGTGATTACATTCTTAATAACTAGAAGACTGAAGAAAAACCAAACTCCAATTATAAGAAATTCATACGCTAAGTCACCCGGCCCCACTTACATTTTATTATTATATTTTCATTCCCAATAATGCTATCAACTTGTAACTTAGTTTACAAGTTGTTATGTTTAGTAATGAAGATACAGCAATCAATTGTTTTACCGCGAGTATATCGGTGACTTCATAATCTTCATATAGCAGAAGTATTTCTATATACCTAGGTCAAGACGGTTGTCCTGTATTCTGCTTGTGAGAAGTTACCATTGTACCCATTTACCGTGTTGCAATTTTGCAAAACATCCAGATGACAATTATACCACATAACTGTATTGCCTTTAAAATGCAGTGAGTTATACAAAATATACAATTATATAAAATCAACTTTGGATCTATCAACCAACAGGATCTTTGAATAAACTGACAAAATAAAAAACCTTTAATAAAGCCTTTATAACATGTTTATAACCATGTTTTATTGTGCAGTATAATTTATAAAGCAGTGACATGATACACCTAACACCAGAATGTTTTACCAAGTAAAATTTCTGCGCCCTGGTAGTAATCGAAGTTGGATCTTTTCCACGGTTACTGAGTAAGTCGGACGTCTGAAATTTTATTTTTGAGGAGCAAATTTTGTTTGAAATTAATATTAACCTAATAGTTAACTGTTACACTATCAAACTAAGTAACTAACTGACTTGTTTACTTGAACTTTAATAGTAGTTACATGATCTCTAAATTCAGAAAAAAATTACACTTACCCACTTCATAAATAGGTATATTCATAAGCTGTATAATTATAGTGTAAAACTAAGATTAAGTAGTAATTAAATCAAACAGGTGCTATGAACTCACCTATCCCCTTCTCCCACACTGACGTGGCCGCCTGTTCCAGGCCCGTGCCAGTTCTTATACTGTTGGTGACGAGTCACTATGAACTCGGAGCCACGCTCTGCTACCATTACTGTCGGAGCTGCTGTGTTAGCTAAAAATATAGAATACCAGAACTTAATTTGTGAGTCTTACATAATTAATATCTCTGGGAAGAAGGGGCGGCTGAAAAATAGCGCTGGTTTAAAACAAGTTATGTAAAAACTTTGAACTTACAAGTAGGTACCGTGGGCATAATTGAGGCATCCACAACTCGAAGACCTGAAAATAACAAGATATTATTTACTATTATAAATTAATACAGAAGTAGAAACGGATGCCATCTCTATTATTCAAATGTAGCACAATAGTGTTCACTGTCAGGCTCATTTCTTTCTATGTTCAACAAAGTGGGTACCTACGGCATAATGAAAAATGTAAATTAAGTAGGTATATTGATTTTATTTTGAGTGCCGAGAGTTTTTTCTTATGTCTAATTCCGACATGTCCATTCCTTATGTCTATGCCACATCTTACCTTCAATTCCGTAAACCCTAAGCAGAGGGTCAACAACTGCCATGGGGTCTTCTGGCGAGCCCATCTTGCAGGTCCCCACTTGGTGGTTCTCAGGCGCGGTGTGTTGCATCGCGAGGCACTTGAAGAATTCGTCTGTGGGGTTCACGCCGCCACCCGGACATTGAGATCCGTGGGTCTCGCTGGGTGTCATGCCGTACTTGTCACGAAGTATCTGTACCACAAAAACATAAATCCTTAATTTAGGGCACAATACATAAAATACAGACTTAGGATCAGGATTCTTACCGTACTCGTTAGAGGCGCTGCTAGTCGATGTATAGAAACATTCGAAATAGAAATAATATGTATTTTATAAACTGAAAACTCGTACTAGGGGCCCTAAGTTGTTACCAATATGTAGTTTTAGAACATACCGTGGTGTTAGCAAGTCGGTACGCAATCTTAGCGGCTTCTACGAGAACGTTTAACTCATGATCTTGATCGAAGTAGTTCGGCTGCATGTAGGGCGGCTCCCGCGGGTCGGGGGACTTTAGCGTCAGGTATCCTCGGCTGCGCGGCTGCAAAGCTATTGCTGATATCCTGTGGACGGAATTGGTGAACTAAATAAATATTCCTATGATATATTTTTTTACGTAGGCACCTACTAATATTTCAATTCAAATAAACTAGTGACTTTATTATGTTATAGGCAGGTCCTACCATAGATAGTTCTAAGGTAGACTGAGATATGATTTTTTTACCGTAGCAGTGGGTACTGAAAACACAAGACGCCACGGCAGGTTATCTTGTTGCTTACAGTTACTCTAGTAAGTACCTAAAGTCTTCCAGTTTTCCCACCAATCAAATTGATACTTACGAAATACTTCTCCTATTATTGATATCCTTAAGTTTTTCGGGGTCTACCAAATCGCCGGTAGCACAAGAGGCATAGTATCCGCCGAAGAAGAACTGCACATCAGGTTGACGACCTCCCGCAGGCGCGTACTTCGAGTTTACTATACCAGTTAGCTAGAAAAACGTAAAATTCAATATTTAATTTAATAAAACATATTATTTTAAGTAAAAATGAAAACACACATAAATAATTTTTTGGAGTGTGTGTCAGTTTTACATCTTACCTGTGACATTCCCGTTCCTGACAGCGGTCCTTCTCTATTGAGCATATACTCCATAGCGCTCTCCCAAGACAGCTCAGGGACGTCGGGTTCCTTAGTCAATGTGAACTGAAGTTCGACTCCGACGTGGTTGTGAAGATTTTGGCCCACTCCGGGCAGGTCCTTGATGACAGGGATGCTTAATTTCTCTAATGTTTCCTTGGGGCCCACTCCAGAAAGCATTAAGATTTGTGGCGAGTTCATAGTACCGGCTGAGAGGATGGCCTGTGAAGAAAATGTTTTTAAGTCGGTATCCTGTGATTTTATAGTGACAATGCTGAGTAGTAAACGAGCATTTAGACCGGCTGACGTTCGGTCTTATCTGAGATCGTAAATGGATGAGTTGCTATTTACGAGAACTGAGTGGGTCGCCTCAAATTTAGGCATCCATACGTCCTCAATCTTAACTCAAAAACTTAACACAAGACTTTATTCACAGCAGGTGGAATGGCATCGGTGGAACCTATCTCCCTTGGCGAACTGTAAAAGTTACGGTAGAATATCTACTAAATGAGACCTGAATATTCGCGCGATACTCCTTATTTTAAGTATGTTTTCTAGAAAATTAATAGGAAACTCTGAAACTTGAGGATTAATCGGAAAAACACACCTCCTTGCTTACACCAACAGTCTTGATCTGGCCGTTCTTGATGTATTCAACTCCGGTAACTTTCTTCGTGGCCGGGTCTATGATAACACGAGACACGTGGGCGTTCAACAACACATGGAGGTTGCTGCGATTCGAAGCAGGTCGGAGGAAGCCACGAGCTGTACTATAACGGCTACCGTTGCTAAAAAAACCAATAACAAGAGTTTTAGTGACTAAGTTACGTAGTGCTGTAGCATCAAATTTCACTAAAAGTTTTAACAGTCTTCAGAAGTATCTCTACTGTAGTCTCCCAATCTTACTCTAACTTACTCGTTAAAAGTCTGGGTAACGCTGAAGCCAGTAATTGTGTCTCCGTTGAGGTCACTAGTAGGTGGATAGCCGAGCTCAATGCCTGCTGCTACTACGTCGTGAGCGAAGCGCGGTGTGTACCGGAACTGTAAATAAAGTGGAAAAATGGAAATATAATAAAGAAAATATCAGAAGAGTTGTATTGTAGAGTCAATATTATTTATTTGCTGTCTAGCATATTTACCTACTAACACACTTTAGATTTCTTAAAGAACTGTACAAATAAAAATCGGTTGACTGTTAACATTTTTTGCTTTTCATTATCTATTTGTTGCGAGATTAGAGTTAACAAAATAAATCAAGCCATATATGGTGATTATGGAAAATGCCAATATATTTGCACAAGAAAAATATGTACTCTTATTCGTGTTTAAAACGCGGACCGGTTTTGGGTAACTTTCGATGGACCATGAAAGCATGTCTTAGCCGCAATAAACCCCAAAACACAGATTGGTGACCAATTTAATCTAAATAAAGGACGTAGTCTTGCCTACTGCGGACGATATGCGAAGAGCGAGAAATATACAACCTTATCTTTATAGTACCTAGATATAGATATTATATTTCATGATCCGTCGTATCCTACGATTTACGAATTTTACAACACAACAGTACAAGTCTTATCAGTCAAGCAATACTACGTTACAAAGGTATTAATAGGAAAATAAATATAATACCCACTCTTTGAACAGGCATAGGGCCCCCAGTATTATGGTACTGTCCGGATACACTATGGCCTATTTCCTTGTTGTTCTCGCTCTTCAAGAAGTACGGCAGCACCTCGAACCACGACCAGCCCGGCGCACCGTTCACCGCCCAGCCATCGTAGTCGGCAGCGTGACCTCTCATGTACATCATACCGTTGATCACTGAACAACCGCCTGGGGATAGTAAATTTTTAGTCGGTTAAATTAAAAATCAAATTGTAAAGACTTCATGAAATTCTAATAAAGAAAGGGTGGGGTCCCATCCTAGTTTACGACCCCGTGGAGGGGGAAAAGAACTGGAACAATAATGGACTGAAATAATGTTGAAGAGTCTTTAATGATTAAATTACTAACGTAAAGTTTATGCCTGCGTTATTAAGAATAATGTCTACTGAAGATGCACAGACTTTCTTTTCGACTTACCAATTCCTCAATACATATTAACAGTTGCTTTCACAACTATTGACCTTGCACATTTTGCACTCACCCAGCATCTTTCCTCTCGGCCAAGAACATTTCCCTCCTTCCGCTAAACAAGCCCGCTCTTGCGGCTCGGTAGAATAATTCCAGTCAGTTTCTTCTCTGCCCCAATACGCGGTCACCCACGCGGGCACCGACGACTGTGTTGGCTCATCATCTCCTGCTTCGATCAGTAATACCTGAAATTATAATCGTCATCACCATCAAACTCTTATTGTGGCACTATACTGGGCGTCCCGAGACCTCGGGGTTTCCTCTATTCTGAATCTATCTTAATAATGGTTTGTCAATGGACTTCACATACATGCCTTTTGGGCTTATTACTATCAGGCATGCAGATTTGGTCTCGATACTTTCCTACGCCGAAGTGCGAAAGGATAAATTATTTTGTAAAAGAAAGAAAAATCCTTTATTTCATCACACAGAACAGGAACAAGGAACAAATAAAAAACAAAAAAGGAAAGGAATAAAAATAAAAAACGCACATGTCATAATATAATAGGTAGGTACTTAAAAAATTAGAGGCGAGAATTGTACCCCCTAACGAACCATTGTATCGAACTATATTATCGAACTATTTTCCGCTTTAAAAATTTAATTATTAAATAAATCAATTTGTTACATATTTCTACACTTACTACACCGTGACCAGAAGTGAAATATTTAAACGAGAAAGAGAAAACGCAAGTATTTGTAATATTTTAACAACATTTTATTTAATATTATATTTATTCAACAAGTAATAAAACCACCGATTGATTCTTTATTATCTTAAGTGGAGTGGTATAGCCCCTTCAATCTTTCATATGAATTGTGTTACTATGATTAATGTTAATGTATGAATAATATTAATGTTTGACCTGTACAATATATCTGCTATGTATGTTAAATTACAAATGTAACAAATAAACGCTTATTAATATTATTTAAAACAGTATTAAAGTAATTACCTTCCATTGCGGATTCTCTGATAATCTCGAAGCGACGACTGCCCCGGCCGTGCCTCCACCAGTCACGACGAAGTCGTAGCTATCTAATAGCCCATCTCTATCCGTAACTCTGTTACACGGATCCGCGAGGTCACACCTTCCGTTGATAAAGGACTCCAAGAGGCTCATGAAGAGCAGGAACTGGCCGCCACACGCCGGGGCCATGGGCGGACCCACCTCTCTCACAGGACACGGACATTGCTGTAAATGATAGATGAATATACTAGCGGTGCCCCCCGTTTTCAACCGCGTTAAGAATTGCATCGCAACGCTTATGTAGTCTATAGCCTTCCTCGATAAATTGACTATCTTACACTAAAAGAATTTTTCAAATTGGTCCAGTAGTTCCTGATATTAGCGCGTTCGAACTAACACACAAACAAACTCTTCAGCTTTATATTATTAGTATAGAAGTATAGATATGAGGATAATTTCTGATACTAGGGGGTTTTAGTGCAGTAAGAATCCCATATCATCCCGTGTCAACCCCATGATACCCGGGTACCTTTAGAAGGTCCCCGTGAAAAAAAAGGGACTTAGGTGGGTTGTCCCTGTAACCATGGTCCCTGTAGTCATGTGTAGTCATGTAGTTATGAGTGCTTAATACTTAAAAACGCAGTTTAGCTTAGCCACAAGCTACGAGTATGTCTTTTCTATGTTGATAAAAAAAGAAAATATCCGATGAGTTTCCTTAACAACCAATTGTCACAAAAGATTGCAAATCACACCGTGATTAGGTATTGAGTTAACAATTAAATAAAGGCTAAAGAAATCCTAAGATGTCATTGTTTTGCAAGTAAACTAAGTAAGTATAATAATTCAATTGTCATAAAATTCCTTAACAATTTAAATGGAACAATTTTAATGCGTCATGAGGTTGTAACTTTAACTTACTCTACTTAATTGTATCTGTAGGTACAAAAACATCGTATTATACAAGGAATTCGTGCTTAATAGTATTTAAAGACATATTAATCATCATGATCCTCGCTGGGAATGAAACCCAGAACCCTTCGAATAGCATACCGACACAGTAACCACTACACGCACGGGTCGTCATATCGATATGAAAATCATGCTCATTATAGTTATTTATAATGTTTAATTGGTACTTTATCTGATACAATAAAACAAGGTTTTTTCTATAGTAATTGTACTTATCGTGTGCGATGCGGGATAAGTACGCTCACGACTATTCTGATTACCATAAAGATGATAAAAACTTGGGTTTTTCCTACATATAATTATGATCTAATGACTTTAGTGTATCATCCGTGATATGTATATAATCATTATACCTGATATTACCGAAGGATATCACGGACATTTTGGGAAAAGGACATAATGCGCTGGATGAGAGTCAATACATTGACTTCGACTCTCTCGTCGATATTGATCGATATAAGGGTAACAGACGATTGTAGTCGGGATTCCGTTAAAAATATAATTGCTAATGAAAAATCTATTAAAATAATATTGTTTTTATTCATTGTAAGGGTTTAACCTTAATAAAAGTCAAATAAATCAAGCGGTTCATTAGCTTTAGGCGGCCTTTTGGCTATAAGTTAATGAGGAGAAATAACTGTAGGTTAGGTGTGCACTTGAGAGATATTATTAGAATACTTAGTCTATCAGTTTATAAGGTAGAGACTCTTTATTGTTTGTTCATCACACATGCCTTCAACCCTTTTTATGTCCCACTGTTGGACACGGGTCTCTCCCCACAAACGGGAAAGGACTGGAGCATACTCCACCACGCTGCTCCAATGCGGATGGGTGGTATTTTAATGTACCTATTCATAAAATTTTTACAAACCATTACCACGTGGCCTGC
>DWQL01000709.1:0-13748 GCA_018231265.1 Noctuana haematospila | reverse complement strand
CCTTATCATATTACATGACCTAACCTAACATAAAACCGGTATCAGAAGTGAGATCTAAGATTCTTGACGAATTTTGAAACAAGACTGAATAATGTTTCGCGAGCAAGCAAGAAGAACCAAGAAGTAAGAACAAAGAACCAACAAGAACATACAAAGAGATAATATTTATAGATTTAATATTTGACTCAGATTAAAACCGGTCCATACAATGTTATAATATCGTATTATTATAATTTAGTCTGAGATATTTTCCTTTATTTATGCAATAAAATGAAATGTTTTGAGAAAGATTTTTTGTTTTAAGCAAAAAAAACGAAGGAGCATGCATGCCACCTAATCGTAAATGGTCACTGCAACCCATGCACACACACGTCCAACCTCAAACAGGGGAGAAGTGCTATCTGAGATCAAAAGTAGACTAATGAGGACTGACATAGGTAGTCGCTTCATATTTCAAGGGTCAAAATTTATTAAGTTTTGGTAAAAGGACACCCTTTTGATAACAAGAGGATATTTTAAATATGGCTGTGAGTGTGAACCGTTTGTATCGAATAGAAATTCAACTGTGGTTTCTTTGCATAATTATCGTATTAATTAACAATATTTTATAAGCGATCCACGTAGCTCCCGCGGTATTGACGCAATGACCTAAAGAAAGTTGGTCTATGATGTCTTCCATGCTATATTTGGACTGTTTGAGGAATTTCCTTTTTTATAATATCTACACTAGCGACCCATCCCGGCTTCGCACGGGTGCAATGCTGATACTAAATACACTACATAAAAACTGTGAACGTTTACACATATACATATATACCTTCCTCTTCAATCACTCTATATATTAAAAAAACCGCATCAAAATCCGTTGCGTAGTTTTAAAGATTTAAGATACAGAGACAGAGAAAGCGACTTTGTTTTATACTATGTACTTATTATAATATATGTAACGTGAATGAGAAACGTTGTAATAAGCAAGGGATCATATATCCGAACTGTCGTGTTACCACACTCTCCCCAGTCGATAGTTTAGTAACACAGCCTTGATGTTAAATCTAACGTGCGTTACAAGATTTTCCAATGCTAATACGAGTAGAGCTATTTATTGCGAGTGCACGCACTTGATACTTAGTTTAGTAACCAATTTTATACTCTCAGCCAAACCGCAGCGTCGCAAGCGTAGGTACGATGAAAAAAAAGAAAATTGAGAAATTTACAATAAATAAGACATTTTTTAAGGATAGCATATTACTTACATTTATAAGGGCAATTGGACGCTGCTAAGGTGCTAGTTAAAATACTACTACTAATTCACTACGTACTTTAATAGTAGACTTCAACAATTTGGCAACAGAAACATGGCACAGACCACAAAATAAATTGTTGTCTACTATTAAGTTAAACGTTTTCCTTTTCACTTTGAAGTCTGTTTTCATTACTTAAAATAATTTTATTACATATGCACATGCCTGTCAGCTACTGCAATTGTAAAATATTACGTTCAGCCATTGGATTCATGTTAATTATCTTAAGAGTTTCATAATATCTGCGGTTACCATTTGTGTTTGATTTGTAAAACTAAAATTATCGAGTGTCCACACCATGGTTGTGGGAAAAATTATCGAAATAATATCTTTCATTTGACATTGTGACATTGTTACACTGCTAAACTCGTTACAGAATAGGTACATTCAATGTCAACATTTTTTATTCATGATAAGGTATTTATTTACATACACTCAAGAAACGAAATTGGACAGCAACAAACAGCTAATCAAAGAATTCATATTAGGTATATTCTTAAAAAAAATAGCTAGCTATTACCACTAACTAGGTTAAACTTGTTACTTATTTTTGTAATTGTTCATTATGATCCACGCGAGATTTCACACTAGGATCAAGGGCGCTAACTAACAAATTGCTTCCATCCACACTACAACAATAATTTCGCTCATAAATTATATTATTTCTTACTTTTTTAACCTACTACTATAATTTTCACCGGTAACTACTCGTAACTAGCTTACGATGTAAAAAAATATTGCACCCCCTTCGAGTTTGGAATCGTGTGATTCGTTTATAAAGGACTCTAGTTATAGTGACTATTAAAGCGTGCTTTTTAAGCTTTTAAACATTACTTAGTTAATTATACCTATTATTATTATTTAAGTAGTTGCAATTCCTAGCGTCAAAAGCTTCCACGAAGCTATTGAATTAGACGCATTAGTCGTAAAGTGACGAATTATATCTCATAGCAAGTACTTACTGTTAATGTAAAAACAGCAATGTAAGGAACATTCCTGGACATGATCTAGTTAGCATGGTATTTGGGAATAACAAAACGGAGTAAGGTAACAAATTTTCTTCAGAATGCGACCTTCACAAACTCGACCGCAGTAACTACGACTTTTCTCGACCACAACTACAGTTGCGTACGTGTACTAAAACTATCGAAAGTGTGTCACGACCGACGTAAATGGCGCCCCATCCTCCACTTATCTTCAGCTCGCCAAGCAGTTACAAAATGTACACGCTATTGTTTGACAACACCCGTCGAGTAGATCCGTGGTAGTCGCTTATTGAAATAGTGACAGTTTTAAGTATATTTGTTTATATTGCTTAATTACTAAGAGTCGAGGAAAGGTGTAGCTATACCTATAATGCCTAAAACTGTCAAGGTTTCTTATCGCTCGCCGTCATCTTCTGTCCTACTTTATATACGAGACAGTGCTTTCAGATTCTAGTGCTTGAGAAAACCTCATACCGCTAACCAAGTGTGTCGGAACAAACATTCAACCATAAAGGGTATTATTTGCTCCATACATAGGTAAGCGTAGTACGTTAAGCCCACATCAAAACTATGTGCGTCCACACAGAAAAATCACAACAAAGGCTAATTATATGAGAGATTTCGAGAGTGACAAGAAATCTCGAATAATTTCAATGTTAACAAATACTTTAACCGTACTAGCGAGAAAACTCGCTCCTATTCCCACTATTCTCACGTGTCATGTTGTCAACCTATTGTGTACAATTTGTATTCTAATATATACTTGATAGATCATGAGAATATGCATTGTTTTAATTACACCGCATACGATAATTTACGCCGGACAGGACACACAGGTTTTTACTTTTTAGTACCTATCTACTGCTAAATCTAAGGGCGAAATAGAGGTAGGGCACGAACTGTCTAATTTGAAGGGCTGTAGTCTGTATGTATAGTACCTAATTATGACCAATACTACGCTTCCGTCCATGGTAATGGATTCAGACGTACACTATAATTAATACAGATAATGTAACAAAACCTAAAAAATAATACGTAGGTACCAATCAATCATTGATCAAAATTGAGATAATATAAATTATAAGGAGATACGAGTATGCAAAGCATATGAGCCGTTGACTGTGAGTAGTACAAATTTCGACTTTTGCATAGATAGGCCAACATGAAATAACATTTCATATAAGTACTCGTACTTATGACGGTTATGATTATGTTATGAGGGCAAAACAACGATGGCGAGTATTTATTCAATTCTCTGAGAAATGTGAACGTATCGTACAACCGTATAACGTAATAATATGTTATTATGGCGCCTTACATCACGAGATTACAACTTTAAAATTTAATTTGTTATTGGCAATAACTAGATTCGACTCCAACCGTACCGTATCCAGGTCATTAAGTCAGTGTTATTTTTATAAAGAAATATTGCGGACAACTACTTACGGAAGTTCGACCTTTGCAAACCTGTGTAACCTATTAAAGTAACCATTTAAAAGTACTGGTTATTTAAGCACAATGTAATCAATGTAAAATTCAATCATAATTGCTCTGATACATACTTATATTGAAAAAATAATAAAAAAGTTATAGAAACTATACATGAATGCAGAAAAAACAATTAAAAAAACTCGTTTACCTTTTAACTACTAAAAAGGTAACGTAAGGGTAAAATCAAGACAAGAAGCAAATTAATACTCAGAAGTATGTACGATAATAATTATATTAAATCCTTTAGGATTTGAATGAATTTGAATGAACTGAAGACTTTAGTCTTCAGTTCATTTATTTTCTGTTTCTGCATAATTTTTACATATGGCAATAAAATTATGGCATGGTGCAATAGCGCGGTGGTGGCGCTTGTGTACTCGTATATAGAACAAAAGACCATGAGTTCAATATTGTTTAAATAAATAGTTAAAAAAAAATATCAGAACGTGGCATTTAACATACCTGCTTTTACTACAATGGATCAAGGATTAGGTCGGTGTAAGCTTTTCCAAAAGCAAGATTAGGTAGCAAGTATAGGTATCATTTAACCTAAATCAGCAGCTAAATGACCTTGATAGTAAAAATTACAAGTATAAACACATAAAATTGCTGTCATTTGGACACATTAAGGAATTGTGCTTTCTTTGGTATTGACTACATTTTCTTCAACCAAGGGTCATTCGCAAAGGAACTTGTTCTGCGGACCGAGACCTACTTTTAAAGCAGCTAGTAGATACCTCTAGTTATAAATAAGATGACTGCTTGTATTTATTACTTCAAGTGCAATCATTTGATGTGAAATTAAATAAACATCAAGAATATGGCATGATAAACTGGGTCATCAAACATTTGAAGGGATTAAAGTAGACATATTTGATAGGTACCTATAAATATGAATCACCAATCTAAGATTTCATTTTTACAGTAATAATATAAACCATAATAACCTAAAACAACATATAAATAACACTCCTTAATATTGAGAGTCTAACTTTAACAAAAACAAATAAACATTATACCCATTTTGTGGATGAAAAATCATGATGTTATGTCAAATCGTTTATTATAACACTTGGCCAGTGCTGTGGTAGAACATGGCCTAAACCTTTCTTAGATCTGATAAAGATCCCGTGCCACGTTATAAAGACAGAAAGAAATCGATGATGACTTGATATCAACGATACAAAAAATGTCAAGTCTTTAAGTTTTGGACCATTAAAAAATCAAATACAGCAACACAAAACATGCCATATACTCGTACATATACACTACACTTTGATAGTTAATTACTCTTCATAATAGGACACAAACGAAACCATCGCATGTATTTACAAGGCACCTTATTACCTACATTGTGGCATGTCGCCGACTCAATTATATAACGGTTACGTGAACGCTATAGTCGAAGCAGACAGTTGCCATTACAAACTACAGCATTGACGTGACCGAATAATGGTGAGGATGGAATGTAGAATACGTTGTGTATAACAAGAGTAATGCGTCTCGTTTTCTCATTAAAATTAGCTTTTATTAGTTTTTGATTCACTTCTTTCTTGGTTTGTATACTTTGTATTATATTTTCAATCGACTTCAAGAAAAGGACGTTCTCAATTCGACTGTGTTTTTTATGTTTGTTACGTCATAACTTTCGACTGGGTGAACCGATTTGGATGATTTTTCAGAATTTACTAGTTTCATTGTATTTGTACTATTCCAATAAAAGGTTTAGTATTAGAACATCAAAGTAAGAAACAAGATGAGATTATGACAAAATATGTAGTTTCTTCACGATACGGCCATATTATTGTTACCAAGCAAGTCCCCTCGGGTTCGAAAAATTTGTGTTGTGCAAAACAGACATTATGGCCCCTGCGTCACATACTGGTAATTACTTCTTAATAGCACAATTATCATATCGTTGTGAATAATGGTGTTCACAATGCAAGTGTCGAAAACTTTGGACATTACGCAAATGAGGTCATTTGGAACTTTCGTTTCGTAACTTTGTTTACCACCTAGGAGAATCTTTTGAGCTAAAACTGTATTAAAAATTAGGTTTCTCAAATACACTGCGTAGTTACAGGGCAGAAATATTTTTATGTTTTTTATATATGGGTGTAAAACTGAACATAATCTAAGGCCACTTATACTGTTTATTAAATTGTGGAAGATCGCTTGTAACAACGGGACTAAGCGCTCTTACACTAATATACCTACATAAAATACATAACTAACTAACAAGCTATAAAATCTAACTTTCAAACTGTCTACATTTCAGGTCCAGCATGCAAGATAGATAACCCACAATGGGGATACTAACAGTAGCCGCAACAGCTGCTAAGTCGGCACTAACAATAGGCGGTATTAGCAAGCTCACCTTTATACCCGCGATGTTGGCGGCGATGGCTTACTTCAACTACGACCTCCTAGACCCCGAGGGCAGACCGTTCAACCAGAAGTATTTGAGAGAACAGTACGACTTCATCATAGTCGGTGGAGGGTCGGCTGGATCAGTGTTGGCGAATAGACTGTCAGAAATTGAAGGGTGGACAGTATTGCTGTTGGAAGCTGGTGGTCACGAAACAGACATCAGCGATGTGCCGCTCCTTTCCCTGTATCTACACAAAAGTAAATTGGACTGGAAATATAGGTAAGATATTTAAATAACTATTAATAGACAAAAATAGTAATATAAAAAAATTAAATCGACATCAGAAAGAAATTGACTCAAAATAATTATAATTTTAAGCATTATAGAAACATATCAAAGAAACTAACAACACTCAATAATTGAATAATGAAAGAAAACTAAAATTTAAAAAAACATTTCAGAACTCAACCACAAGATTCAGCATGCCAGGCGATGAAAGACAAGCGCTGCAGCTGGACAAAGGGCAAGGTTCTAGGAGGATCATCAGTATTGAACACCATGCTTTACATCAGAGGCAATAAGCGTGACTTCGACCACTGGGAGTCATTAGGTAATACGGGCTGGGGTTACGAAGACGTTCTGCCATATTTCAAGAAATCTGAAGACCAACGAAATCCATACTTAGCTAGAGACAAGAGACATCATAGTATTGGTAAGTTATTAATTTTTTATTTTTTCGGACATAATAGACTAAAATACTTAAGTACTACTATTTAAGTTCTAATACTTAAATACTTAATAATACTAATACTAAAATAAAGTAGGTTCACGTATTGGACACACATGAACACGAAACCATTCTTTGTAGTCTAATTCATGGGTTATATAATACCCTCATCATTTGGTAGTGTGATAAAAATCTTAATTAAAATAAGAGCAGATATTTTTTATTTATGGCAGGCTTTTTATTTATGGGCAAATCTCTGATATTTCTAGAGTTAACATTGACCGAGTACCGACACACTAACATCAATTACAATCATGTGGTCCGTTATCCAAAACAATATTATCCTTTAACTAAACAAAATTTAAAACAAAAACAATGATACTTACGGTGCTTTGAACGTTATACAATTTCTCAATTTTACTTACACAACGAATGCAGGTGAATTGGGTTAAGTTCCTCTTACTTTAATGCCGAGAGCATAATACCATGACCAAAGCACGATGAACAACGCATTTTAACAGACTAACCATAATGATTATAAAGATATAAGATCTTTTAAGAAATAAGATTACTATTTCTTAACATACTTTTATCTACATTTTGTAAGAAGAACAACAAAGTATGTAGCTATAATTTGCTTTATAGACATAAAATTAATATGAATTTAGTAAGTATGCCATTATATTGATCCCTTTTCGAAATTTCAGGTGGATATTTGTCAGTACAAGATGCACCTTACAATACACCCATCGGTGCTGCTTTTCTGCAAGCCGGCGAAGAAATGGGCTACGACATAATAGACGTCAATGGCGCCCAACAAACTGGATTTGCTTGGTACCAATTTACAATGCGTAGAGGCACAAGATGTTCCACAGCTAAAGCGTTCCTCCGACCCGTAAGATTACGGCAAAACCTTCATATTTCTCTGTTTTCCCATGTTACTAGAGTGTTAATCGACAAAGAAACTAAAAGGGCTTATGGTGTTGAATTCCTAAGAGATGCTTCCAAACAAGTGGTTTATGCTAGACGAGAAGTCATTTTATCTGCAGGCGCAATTGCATCGCCACAACTTCTTATGCTTTCTGGAGTAGGACCGGCACAGCACTTGAGGGAGGTCGGCATTGATGTGATCCAAGATTCTCCTGGCGTTGGGAGAAATTTGCAAGATCACATTGCCGTCGGTGGGCTAGTATTTCAAATTGATTATCCTGTAAGTTTAGTCATGAATAGACTTGTTAATATCAATTCAGCTTTGCGTTACGCTGTGTCAGAGGACGGTCCACTTACATCGAGCATAGGT
Organism: Noctuana haematospila; assembly: GCA_018231265.1. Taxonomy (NCBI): domain Eukaryota; kingdom Metazoa; phylum Arthropoda; class Insecta; order Lepidoptera; family Hesperiidae; genus Noctuana; species Noctuana haematospila. The sequence goes on along the minus strand of DWQL01000709.1, from coordinate 5,572 downwards.
TTAGAAGTTGTCGCTTTTATCAATACAAAGTACGCAAATTCGTCTGACGACTGGCCCGACATGGAGTTCATGATGACATCCGCTTCAATACCTTCAGATGGAGGCACTCAAGTAAAAAAAGCTCATAGTATAACCGATGAGTTTTACGAAGAAATTTTCGGTCATCTAACGAATAAAGATGTATTCGGAATATTCCCCATGATGTTACGTCCAAAAAGTACCGGCTTTGTCAAACTGCGATCAAAGAATCCTTTAGATTACCCTCTGATGTATCATAATTATTTGACACATCCCGACGATGTTGGTGTTTTAAGGGAAGGTGTGAAGGCAGCAATTGCGGTTGGAGAAACTAAAGCCATGAAACGGTTAGGCGCTAGATTTAACAATATCCCAGTGCCAAACTGCAAAGATTTACCTTTATACACAGATGATTACTGGGACTGCTTCATTCGACAGTACACTATGACAATTTACCATCTTTCATGTACCGCCAAAATGGGACCAGCGGCTGACCCTATGGCAGTTGTAGATTCGGAATTGCGAGTATATGGTATCGAAGGCCTCAGAGTAATCGATGCGAGCGTCATGCCAGCTATTACCAATGGTAATATAAATGCTCCCGTGATAATGATTGCTGAGAAAGGAAGTGATTTAATAAAACAAACCTGGATGCCTAAGCCCGGCAGAAGTCGAAGATAACCAAAATGCTCAAGATTTGAGCAGTTGTTACTAAAACAAAGTATTTGTACAATTAAAAGGTGATGTTAGAACTACGGATAATATAATAGGTAAATCAATAGGGCCATAAAATGGATACCAAAATTAGTACTTAAATGTAATTTACATGACAAATGTATACAATTTACTATGTCGACAGTTACCGTTCTAGTCTCGAACCTTTAGTGACGAAAATGTACCTACTTACCCTAAGAGTAGGAAGATAAAATAATCATATAAGTTTGGGTTTATGCCTAGTTTTAATATTAAAGGTATAACTTATCCATATCAGTGGTTGGTGTCACTTTACATTATACGAAATAATATAGGCGATGTAAATGAGTTTATTTGGTAACCCGTGTCAAGGTCTTGTGTTTCGGTTGGGATGGCGGGGACGCCTGAGTCTCAGGCTGAGACACTATTGAGGCGACCATATCAGTCCTCACGAGAAATTAGCAACGCATCGACTTACGACCTCAGATGGGATCTCCCTTAATTAAGGTTAGACGTGGGTGTTCATGGGATGCATTTACCTGTATGGTCGTTTGTTATTAACTTACGATAAAGTAAAGTAATATGATAGCGATAGTACACGTGAGTGCAAAAGTTTTATAAACGCTTAATTAACTTAATTCAAGTCCAATAATATTTTTTTATTATATGTACTATATATAGGTGGATAAAATTAATACAAGTGATGTTAAATTGTATTTTCAATATTTTTTTCTGATTTTGTAAATAAAACTATTTGTAATGGTTGTACCACCTTTTATTTTTCTTCATTAATTCCAACTTTTTAGAGTTTTGACGATATTAAAAAAGTAATTTCCATGCTACTTAGAAAAGGCATGTAAACCCTCAATAAAATTATGTCAATACTCATACGAACATTAAATATTTACATGCTATTCAAATTGTATATTGGAAGCAAACATTAAACAAATTATACAGCGCATAACAAGCTTTGTCAATAAAACGTTATGCAAATTGACCTACAACAGATATACACAAAATTATTCTTTGTTTATTTTAAGTATATATTAAAAAATTTTTATGCAAAAATTAAAACCGATTTTACTCTAAAAAGTAAGAATAATTGTTACATGTAACATACATACTTCAGTCACTTTTTTTGGAGTCTGTGCCATTTCTGTATTATAAGTACCTATAAATTAGTTTTATTAATAAAATCACATAGGGATTTTGGATCAGATCCAGAAAATTTTACTGAAAAGGGGCCTGAAACTATTTTCACAGCAATGTGGAAAATATACCTAAAACGCCGAGAAAGCGTAATAAGGCATTACTTTTTTCTTAACGATTATATCTGAAAGAAATTTAAAAAAAACTTTTCTTGACATGTTGAAAAATTTCTTATTGCCAAAATATATTAGCAATATTTTTAGCGCTAAATCATAGTGCTACATAGAACCATAGAGACAGACATGTTTACAACAGCTTTCTTAGTATTCTCAGTGAAATTTTTCGTTAGCCTTTGAGTGCATCAACGTGCATTTATTCTACCTCCTATTTTACATTCAGGGGTAGCGACCGAAGATACGATGCCATCTAAAGTAAAATATTTACTGAACTCCACAAACATCTACATGAAACCTCAAATAGCGCCTACCGAGATCTTATTCGACGTTGTACATAAGCATGTATTGCTATTTTATTATCGTGAGTATGCAGGGGTATTTTACCCCTAACCGGTGCTAACTCATATAAAAGGCAAACCTGACTTACACTATATCAACGCACAGCCGAAACTACTGTACCTACCTGGGGGTGAAAAACGGAGGCAAAGTTTGTGTGGGACGCAAGATTCCTTGGTCCAATTTATTATGAAAACTACGCGTACGAAGAAGTCGCGGGCATAAGCAAGTACCTATAATATTTATTTTCAAGATCACAGTGTACATGAATGGTTAAATAAATATATAATATGATAGAATTCCTATCTAAACTGTACGACGGATTGTGATGGATTCGACTGAAATTTATTTCCAGTTTATGTCTGGCATACCTACACATCTCAATGAAAGTAGTATTATTCTCTCATTTATTTTGCTTGCTTTGGTGCGGTTTTATAAAAAAACGACTGAATCCAAATACCACTAGCCTAAAAAGGAAACCAAGTTGATCCATGTTACTTAATAAAGTTCAGACAGAGTAACATTATCCGATAGGTACAATAATACAATAATGCAGGTAGGTACTCCTTTACATTGGGGCACTGTTATGGACGTCACCACACCCACCACACTCGCCACCAACATTTCTGGGTCGCGTTATGCAATGTTTTATACAGGAGTTACTTGCACTTTTGATACGACTTCACATAATACGGACTTGTAGCATTAATATAAATAAATCATGGATTTTTAATTCTTAAAATTTTATTAATTGTATTTTTCGTTTGAAATGTCCTCTTATTGCTTTTGCAATTTAGTAGACTAAAGAAGGCAAGTTTAAAGTTATAAGTAAATTGGATAGTACTTATTTTTCTCGATACGAAAATTTTCTTTTTTAACCCCTGTAGGGGTCAACTCTGAAAAATCCAGAAATAAAAGCGGACGAAATTAATTTTTGTTCCATGTATACCATAGGTAGGTATATCTAAGGAACCAATGTACAAAGTCTCATCTAAGTCTAGTGTTTAGACAATGCATTGTGCGCAGTCAGCTCTTACGTTTTATTTTAGATAAGCTTAGATTACGCAAAGTACTCACTTACATAAAACCAAAAAATCGTCTTAAATTTTACAACAGTATCTAGATTAACAACGGTAAGCTACAACTCATTACTTCAAGTTCTCTGATTACAAGTATGATCCGTCTAGATGCGTCTCTTTTTCTGAAAATAATCATAATTATTTATTTGCGTTATATATGCATGTATTTGCACTAATTTTCAATTTTTCTGATTATGCAACCCGAATTATATAATATATATAATTATACTAGTATGTAATATTATATGTAAAAAAAGTACTTATAACTTTGACATATTTTAATATATTGCATAAATTGTGTCCGAGCCCACAGTTTTAGTGGATGCACTGTCGTTCAATGTACCTAACGTACGCGCTAAACAACAATAACCCGAGCTTATGGGTCATTTTGTCGGAAGTAATTTTAAATGCCATTATCATAAGAACTATCGACCTTTATGCTACATTGGGCTCACGTTAGTGTGCCATTCAAAGTAGAGTCCTAGATTTGTATGTAGGTTCGTAAAACGCTTTAAAGAATTCACATTCACAGCCCTGTGGTGTAAATGGTTACCACGCCGGTCAACCATCCGAAGTGTCCTGGGTTCGATTCCTAGCGGAGCAGAAGCTTTCATTTGTCTTTGTGTGTCCATAGTACCCATGACACAGGGAATCCTAGTGTGGGACTATGAGTGTGAAGTGTTATTTAAAAAAGGAAATTTTGCAAGACATAAAGAACTACCAAGATTCGTATCATCTACGTGCAATGAATTACAATGATACGAAGATCCAAACAATTATCTGACGATATGATACGGAAGCGTATAATATTATGTTCCAAAGAGGCTCTTTTTAAAACAAGTAGTCACACATCTAGAACATTACCAAAGCATAACAAGCGAAACTGCCTCATAGCAAAATAGTAAAAAGTCCTCCGGCGGGCGATTACAAAACACACTCGTAATAAACATGGTTAATCCACTTGAAAATCCCGCTTTGTGAATTGTTGCATAGGCGAAATCCTAGTACATAATATTTATACCAAGACAAAAAAAATTGTATGTTGAGCTGTATTTATACGAGTTCAGAGTATAATAAATAAATGCACTTAATTGAAATTATATAAGAATTACATTTGGGATAGTTTAAAAAGCTGGTAAAAGATCACTTTCTTTTTCTTTCATGTGTAATTTACTATCTTCACCAACTGTCTATAATGGTACCTATGCATGATAGTTTTTATGCTATGTACAAAATAAAAAAGGAATTTAAAAAAATTAAATCCACTACAAAAAAATTTACTCAAAATAATATAAAAAAAATCAGGGGGTAAAACTTTTCTTTGAGGTCCGTGTCAGCACTTAAGCAAAGTCGCTATCAAAATTTTATAGTAAAAAAAAACCACACAAAAAGATTTAAAATAAATTGAAAAAGACACTATAATGACCAAACTTACTCACGTCTCATACCGTAACTAAACTCGCTTCATGCATGTGTATAGAATCAATAAAATCTGAAGTTATTACGCTTGTCTATACTCCTCACTAGCCACGGGGTCTGGAGCTTTTTCCTCATAAATCAACGTTAAACCAATTTGTGACATAAATAGGGCAAAATAGAGCTCAATTTGACGGTAATGCTAGAAAATATAATTCGATTTCAGTTTATATATTTTACGAGCGTGAAGAGAGATAGGCAATTAGGCATTATGGACCCGTGTTCTCACGCAACTTTATTACATACAGCATACGCGATACCTATCTAATTTGTGCGTACAAACTGATCAAGATCACTCACAGGCAAATTACGTCGCTTTCTATTTGACTCCTGTTACGTCGTGTTCAGGAAGCGAATGTCAATACACCGAGTGCCGCACGTTCAATTTTACCATGTTTCTATGAGCTGTGAAACTTAATGGAACTTTGAATGGGGGTTAAACTGTCTATTGAAAAAAGAAAACTGTGCAATATGTGAACAGAAAGTAGAAAACAGACGGGTATTCAGTACTATTTGGTACCATTTCACCCCTCCTCTTGTGTCTTCAGAGTCGCATCTCAAAACGATGTGAAACGTAATGCGAAATCATAATGTTTTTTTTTTCTTAATTTTAGTAGCAATTGAGCGTAAATGCGTAAAGGTGAT
>DWQL01000708.1:0-13760 GCA_018231265.1 Noctuana haematospila | reverse complement strand
CGTAAATTGTAAGCATGAATATATCTAAAATCAATCTTAGATCTAAGGCAACAAAACCACTGTAGACCAGTGTAATAATGATACCATCATACCACTCATAACGTTAATAATAAAAGTTTAAATTGAGGATACATAAAAAATAACATGTAATAATATTTCTTGAGACTGATTGAACTAAAGGGGAAGCATAATGTACCTATAATACATAATAAAAATTATTTGCTCATCTAAAAAAATATTTGCAATCAAGAGAATCAACGAAAGCTCTCATTCCCGAGAAATTGTTTAATTAGTCAACTTTAACAATTTAACTGTTTAAGCGTAGCAAAGAATACATTGTGGAAATGTATTATCTTTTTCTACTTCAACACTAACAGGCGTTTGACTTCATTTCATGAGAATGTTTTATCAAAGAGCATACATAGAATAGCTTTTATGTAAAAATTCTCACGATTACATGATAATTTTCGCGTATTAGCATAAGTAATCTGTAGTACAGTAATTTTATTAACTGGAGTGAGAATGATTTGTGTTGTTATTTAAAAAACTCAAGACTGAAAATGTTGTGTCGTAAAAACTTGATTGATAACACAAAAACTCGTCCAGTACATAATGTTGCCATTGGTGTAGTTATTCATAACGTGAAAAGGAAGTACGAGTAGATAAATATGAATGACATGATGCATCCATTCCATTTAATGACAAGCATATTCGTCAAAAGATTTGGTCTAAATTCTAGACGCAAGCTATTGGGGCGCAAGCCGCATAAGCGTCGGAGAGATACGAGGTTAATATGTAATAATTGAAAAAGAAAGCAACAGTTGACCTCAAAATTGACAAATCACTTCCCCAATTAGCGACCGTGACCGTCAGACTTGGGTACCGGAGAACAATGTGGTTTAGTAGTAGCCACCGAGTTACTGGTACAACGAACTCCGCATAAAAGAACTTACACGAAAATACCGTGTCACGGCCATTGCATAGAATAATTTGTCCGATAACCGTCTTATACGTTCGGTTTAAATAAAAATGTACAGTCCCTTACATTCAGTTGAGTTTCCATTCAGTTTTAATTAATGTGGTGTGATAAAAAATCGTTTATTCGTATAAAGTTTTTTTAGATCTTATAAAAACCTCAAAACCGTGTAGTTATTGATTTCCAAAAAAATTTTCTTAAACAAAATCAATGGAATAATTTTAAACTAAACATGAATAACAACGCAAGCTAGCTAGAAAATATTTAAGAAAAACATACACGCATTTAAGATTACATAGAAATTGTAGACCAGAAGGAACTCAATCAAGTAGATATTGTAAGGCAAATTTAAATACATAGATACGAGTACGTAACCTTACTGAAACGTTCATTCATTCAAGCATTGACTATTGATAAGAATCAAAAGGGATTGTAAAACATAACTGTCGATTTATTTGCAGTTATTTCTGTTGTGTAAACATGAGGTAACTGCGATCACTAAAACATTTACAGTTTGCTGTTTCGATGAATATTCTAATACTTATGGAATAAGAATGCTATTTATGGACATAAATCCTACTGATTTTAATATAAAGATGTCTTTATTGTCAAGCACGAACATAATGCACATAGCACACAAATGGAAACGATGGTTAAATATTAAAACCGTTTGATGTAAGCCGTCGGGGTCAGAGACGTACGTGGTTATACGCCTACTTAAATATCAGATGAAGCAAAGTAAGTGATATGTGCTCAGGCCAAGTCTACTCAAGATAAGAGGCTGAAATTCAACCTCATATAAGTTAAAAAGATTTAAACTCCTGTGAGGAGATAATGGAGAGAAATGCTTGGTCTAATTTTGCGGATTTAACCTGCCTTTTTTAAACGGAGATTGAAAATGTGGATTTTTTTACAAAGACCTCAAATGAATTGAAAGACTACGAAATTGTCGTTCGGCGCAGGTTCGGTGCTGTTGAATTAACTTTACATAAATTTGAAATTTCAAAAAGGAATTTTGGCTCGCTTTTTACGACCTGTTTAATATTGCATACTAACCGCATGACAACTGTATCAAGACTGCATTACACAGGTGCTAAATGCAGCCCCGTGCATTCCTTAATGGTAATTAAACAGCTTGTGCTGCGGAATCTGCAATAGCTCAGATATTTCACTAACTGCCACACTTTATATAACTCGTTGAAATTCAATAATAAGAAATTCATAATTTTTCACAAAAATCTACTCAGAACATAGAGATTGAAACTTTTCAAATTTTTTTCTTATGACATTTAACTTCTCGACATACGTACGCGTGTCCAGTAATCGTGATCACGATACTAATCTTCGAACCTTTGAGCGGCCGCGGGCGTGCCGTGTAAATCCGTATGTCACAAAGCCAAGAAGCACGTCACAATGGGCCGAACTTGACCGAGCGCTAACGGGACCGTTGGCGCACAGACGCAAGACAATGCGTGTGAGCAACAGGTTGCTCGCCTGACCCAATTATCTGATATAACTGGGCCATTTGTTTTCGAATACGTGTGAATTTATATCTCACCTTTCACGAGCTGTCGCTCACTGTGCGCATGCATGGCTTACGTATTATTTGCACGCGAATATTGGTATGAATAGACAATTTTTATTAATTTCGATTGTACACTTCGTTCTTATATTTTTTTTAATATCTATGCAATCTACTAACAACATCGAGGTATTTGATAATGTGTCCTTTTAAACTGTATTAGATACATAATTAGTATCTAATTAGGTATCAATCCAATGATATAAAGCAAGGTTTGGATCCCTTCTCAAAAATATTTCATGATTTTGGTACATACCTACATCTTAATCTAATAGTATTTAATTTTGTAGAATCTTAGCATAATATGATTTTGATTTTATTTTACTGTTTATCTCGTGTATTAGTTATTTTCGCGTATTAGAAACATATTATTTTATAAATAATAATAATATAACCTTTGATTTTCTTCATATATCATCACCGACATATCAATTTCTAATACGAATACAACCAGATTTGTGGACCATCAAGTAATGTTTTTGACAAGATGAAGTATCTATTGATAAGTAGCTATACCTTCCTATACTATAGGTACTTTGGGCAAAAGTAAAGGTGTAGATAATGTACGCAGAATTGAGGTTAGTGAATGCTATAATGCTTTTACAGATAAATGAAAGTAATTTGTCGCTTCTTATTTCTGCTTCATACAACTTTCTTTCCGTAATAACTTATCCTTTGATAAATTACAGTGAAAGTTTAATTGGGTAATAATTGAACACGCATTTCCGTATTCATTTTAGGTAAAAAAAACAAATTGTTCAGATAATGAAAGAATTTTTCAAAAACGGTATTCACTAATTGGCGTTTAAGTACATTAAAAAAGTAAATTCTATTTTGATCTACGCTAAGACATTTTGTCTTTGCTAATTTTGAATTTATAGAAAGGTCAACCGAACAAAAAGCTAGCTGCTCAAAGACTGGCTAAAAACGTCTCGATTTAAATAACTCATTAAACGGCTACTATACATGCCGCGCGCATTCTGCGGTATAAATTAGTGTTCGCTTTAATTCAGGAGAGGTGCGCTCGCGTGTTTATCTAGGCTCGGGCCGGAATGCAGAGGCTGTGCTTGTCGCTGTCCTAAGAATACACGCTATACTAAGATCTTGATCCTGGCACAAGTTATGAGCGTAGGACTAGAACAACTACCTATAAAGAACGTACACAAAATAGGCAAAACATAAACTTCTGACGTATTACAAGTAAATGAGAACTGAGAAGATAGTTTAAGAGCTTACAACGATATCGTATTATAGTTATGTGATCTTCATTTGTTTATGATGCCGAAGAAAAATAAAGAAGTATTAATAGACATTATTTAAAAATGTAAGCATTCTGAATGTCAGCTTGAGTACAGTGCTCGAATTGCACTGAAGCCTTTATTGTAGATATATTTATAGCATTGTTAGCTCATGCTATTTACGGGCAATAACTTACAGGTTCGCTGTTTATCTAAAAACAGTATTCAGAGGCTTGTTTCTGTTCGCCTGGTGATTTATACGTTACAGGGAAGTCATTATACTGACTTAAGTTATTAGCGGTAGGCTTAATAAATGCATGTTAGTTTACAAGCAGCAATCGAGAATCTAGACGTGGTTTTTAATGTGCTCATTTTAAAAATTAATTGGTTCCCGACTTCCAAGTTTTGTCTGTGTTATTTTATCATTCTTAGGACGTGCTGATTATACACACCATAGACACCCACGTCCTCAAATAGTATAGAAGTCATATCTGAGGTCTTACGTGGACGCATAGCCTCAAATAGCCAAACAGCCAGCATCCACACCTCCCCAACCGAACTTACTTAACGGCAGTTAACGAGGGCGGCGCTGATTACGCTCCCAAATGAACTATGCAAGTTCTATCGTTTACAAAAATATAATTTGATGAATCTCTTATATTGCTTGTGCCTTGAACTACGCAACAAGAAATGCACGATGTCGTTAACAGGCGCCGCGGCTCTGTCGCGCCAGTCGTGAATCCTACCAACCGATATGCCCGATACTAAATGAAACCTTTCTCAAGGAATTAAGTATTCCATAATAATTTACGCAAAATCATATGGACGATGGTTAAAACAAAGTAATACACACATGGGCGTACACAAGATTTCTCCAAAGGCGATTGTGAAAAGTAAAGAAAGAAAAATGAACTTCTTATAATTTCATAAATCATTTGAGCGATAACACGGTTTATAAGAATTATATCGTCCTAATTAAATTTGTTATGTTTTATTGCGTCGATTGTATAAAATGTCCTCTACTGGTGTACAATGTAGAATTTTTGTATTTTATTTTACTGTATATTTAGAAAATACGTATTCGATTATTGAATTTCCCGTATTGTTCTTAAAATTACTATTTACTATTTTATTGATCAACGCAATACATTGGTACAATATGGCAATAAATTATTGTGCTTCTGGCAGCCTCCGCCTGTACAGTACAGCTTTAAAACATTGGCTAGTCGTGAAACTTACAATGTCGTTTTGTACAAAATAAAACCCTATTGTATTAAAATACTACTCTCAACCCACTAATTTAAATAGTAGTGTATAATAAAAACATTTCATCTTTTGTTCTTAACCTTTAAGCCGCCAGAATTCGATATATGCTTTTAAATAAGTGAAAAAAAAAATATATTTAAAAAGTGCAAGAAACATTTTGAAAGTTAAGTGAAAATAGAATATACTTACATTATTCTCGGTTTATATTAGCAGTCTCGTTGTAAGCTCAATTGGGAAACAGCATATAGTAATTTATTATATTTATAACGAAATACACTTTAAATATATTACTATAAAAATTTACATGTAATCTTAGTTCTTACGGAAATGTCCAAAACAGGTAAAATATCTAATAAATAATTGTATAGTTAATCGTCTTCCTAGTCGACATGGGCATACCGAGAACCTGAATCAAATCCTGAGTACGCTCATTTTAGTAGATATAATAAGATATCTATCACAACTGGCTAAGTTACAAGTAGAGCATAAACCATAATGCGATCAAAATTCATAGAGACGATGCTTACTTTTTTTATAATACAGTCCCATAAAGGTAAATCCTATGTCTTAACGCTGAATGTTTTATCCATACACTTGCATATTATCACTTGCAGAAACAGGAAGAAATGCATGCATGCATGTTAGATGTGGCGCTCAGTATTTCTAGTCACGCGAAGCCCGTAGTCTAGCTGTGTGATGCACTAACGAACATGATACTGCATATCATACGACCACTTTGCATACTCTGAATGACTTGATCTTCGCATGGGAAATAAATATTTATAAACGTGATAAAACTATTTATTCCGACTAGCGTTATCTTGCTTTTTTAAATGGTTGCTGTTATTTTGTGAGACAGTAACGTTCTATGATGAAGTGTATTATTGCATGTATTTAACGACTCATGCGGCGTAGTGGTTACCATTACAGTCCGTCCTTCAGAGGGTCGTAGCTTCGATTACCAGCTTAGTCATGCCATTGCTGCGCCTAGCGTGCCTAGCCCACTTTTGTGTGTGTCTTTCGAAATGAAATAAACCTACAAGTACCTAATCATTTTTTTTAAATAATATGTTTACCTATGGAGTGTTTAGTAGTGTTCTGGGGTTGAAGTTCTGTTATAGAAAGAAATAAAAATCTTTTACCCGAATAGGAACATACTATTCGGGTTAAAGGAATTATACATTCACTTATGCTATGAGAACTTAAATATAAACTTAATATTAAGTAGCATGCAATACAGCTTTATGCGAGGCGTGTGGGGCTAGCGCTAAATAATATTTAATACAATAAAATATACCGTACCTACTTCACGAAACATGTCTATACTATTTACATATTCAATTTCCTACCTCAGGTGCCTATCTCTCTTTGCACCTATTTGAAGCGCAGTTATAGAGCATTTCATTTATTACTGTGTCTGTGTAGAATGTGAAGATGTTAACTTGGTACTACGTTCTCTATGACCAGTCACGAAGCCCTAAGTCTCGCCGTTTGATGTGCACTAACGAACATGTTATTGTATACGAATATTTTGCATGTCGTCTTCAATGACTGATGATGACTCACGTATTTGTGCAATGAATATTTACGAGAAAGTAGATGAATTTAGTCTTAGTTATCTGTTGTAAGATAATAACTACACGTGTTTTCCATTCATTGAATTTCAAAATGCGTGATGTGAGGTAATCAACATACTTCGACTTTAAAACTTTAGTTAAATGTAATAGTAATAGTCTTATTTAAGAATCTACTTTTATATGACATTTTCATCTTTTTATAATTATTTTCTCATGGTTTGTTTTATATTAAAATCTTTGTATTACATGTTGTGAAAACACCGTTTTTACTTGGCCACCAACCAACCCTAATATTCATTTAAAAGAACAATGTAGGTAATTTTAACGTTAGCTATTGCAATAAAAGAGCACATACATACATTAAAAATAATTGTAGCTAGCCTGCATTTTATATAGGGACCTATCAAAGTTTCATACATACTTAAATGTAGTCATTGTTCACTAGACAATGAGCCTTTTGTTCATTATACGTTGAACATTATACGTTCAGGAAATTCGTGACAGTTTTCTAGGTATTGATTAATGCTGGCTGGATTAAAATTACTACAGTGCAGATGTCTATTGCATATATACTCGTACCTATTATAAACAACAACCATTATATTAATGTCTGATAAAACCCTACATTGTAATCGATACCTCTATTAACTGTTTCCACTGTACATCTGTATTACGAATTTACTAGTAAATGCGATATATTTATTACAACAATGTCAAAGTCAATTTTGAGATCGCCCATTATGTAGTATTATGGAGCTATTTATCTCTATGCCCGGTAGGAATCGATTGTTACCCAAGAATTTTCTCATCCCCGGGCTACAATGCAAATCCGTCTTCTACGGGTGCCTGTCACTCATACTTATCGGAGCCGGCGTTAAACATCTCAATAGCCACTTATTTGCTCACAATGCAACTTTATTAACAGCTTGTAATGCATGTATAAATGTATTTAATATGCCGCATTACACGTTCGCTTCTAAACGTCAAAGCGAGCTATTTAACTAAACTTGAAAGCTTGAAACTTAACTTTAAAGTTAATTATAGGAATGTACATTGTACATTATATTTTGTTATGAACTTTCACTTCCATTACTACTAATAATGATGGCATAGTGTTCTCCGTCCATCTTAATAACAGTATGGTGCACTGTTTGCAAATTCAATAACTATAAATCAAAATGGCAATCAGTAGGAGCAGCGTTCGCCCACCCATACTATCAGCGTCCATTCAATCAAATACGAGTATGCTCGTAAATCACTACACGCTCATCATTCCAGCACGCTATTGTTTGGTTTTTGAGTATATGGGAGGTCTTTCTATAGTGGCCTTAAAAGCTTTGATAAATTCGATGAATGTAATCGAGGTAATTTAATTATAACACCTATGTGGATTGAGTATAGTGTAATAAAAGAATTTGTATCTTCGAGAAGTATTTTCGTAAGAACTTAACCCAAAAATAGTTAATGGTAGTACCGTTCATGTTAAGTTATATATGTGTTATTTAAAGATACGTATCTAGAAAGGGAGATATCTGTTGGAAAATATAAGTAGAATAAAGACGCAAGTCATGACAAAAGACTGACTAACCAGAGACTCGTGGGCGACTCTCTACAAGGTTTAAAGTAAACACCTGGCCACATTCCCTAGAAAACTATACACATTCTTGTTTCTCGGGCAACTCGGGCGCTTGACAGTGCAAAAAGAACGACGGGCAGAGTTCACAGACGTCCCACGGTTTTAGCCATTGTTGGTGGCGAGCATACCGCTGTGTCAACGGATTCTATCGTGATCGGATGCTGTTCTTTTTTTGAAAAATGTCTTCGACGCACTAACCTTGACAACGAAGTGAATTGCTAGTTGAGATATAGAAATTAATATCTGATTTCAGTTCTTATTACATTCTCATCTTGGAATTTGCGTTATATTTGGTCCTATTAAAAAAGTACTGTACTTTTTTTATTTTGTCAAAATTCTTTATTCACGCTCACCTTTTGTAAATTAAAATATTTAAATTGAATAATAAATTCTTACTAATTAGATATAATACCTCTTTCTTGTTTGAAAACGGTCACGCGGCCACAGGAAAGGAAATCTGAAACAACCATAAGACAAATAAAAAATAAATTCGAAAATTTCAAAGTGCTACGAGTACATTGCTGCATGAACTACATGTAGGATTTATAACCCAACCCATCAGGGCCAGGACATCTTTTTCAAAAGAGCCTCAGCGCCTAAGAACAATCTTATATTAAAATAACAAATTATCATTGTTAACGATTTTTAAAGAAAATAATCAATCAACAATCAATTGCCACATTACTTTATGACCAAAATTTGTATGTACAGAATAATATTGTACATTTCAATAGCTTTATCGTAAACTATAAATCAAATTTCTTCTTTTGTAGCAAAGACGTAGTTGAGATAAGCGCAAGGAGAATTGTAGCTACAGTGCTAAGTAATCGTCCTCTTATTTGTTTCTTTTCATACTTTGCAACCTCAGCAGTCCGACAGCCTGTCTGCCCGTCCACAATACAATTCATAAGAATATAATCGTCTAAATTATTACAAATATTTTAGAAAGAAATATTAAAATACATCTCCAATTGCAGGTCTGCTGTATGAAATTTCAATAGAGATAAGCAGTAGTATTACTGTTGTACGTACATTTACCTTTGTACATTCTTTTCTTTTTCTATGTTCATAACTTTTGTTTCTGTGCTTTTCGTGTGTACATAAATAATTAAATAATAAATACCAATACAATACACAAATGCCTGACACAATTAACTAGTTAAATAAATAAAATTAAATAAAAAGTAGAAAATAAAAAGTCTTTAATTTACTTACGAGTATTAATTGACAAAGTATGCTGTATAGACCAAAGATATTAAGATTCTTATATTGAACAGGGAGTCGATCCGGCCGCGATATTAACATACTATCTAAAAAATAAACCACATTATTAAGGTTATCGTACGCATTATAAACACGTTAAATAAGTAACGGAATTGAATATATATTTGGACGTAATATGCGTTCTACGGAATATTACCGTTTGTAAATTACATTAGAGTTATGTTAACATCGATATACGCGTTATTATGCGGTTTTAGTTTTAACGTAACGACACCACCGAAACTGCATTTCAATCTCCTCATTTAAAAGAAAAAGTAACGGTCAATTGAGAAAGTGGTCCATTCTTACGTATTATAATATGTACGTACAAACAACCGATGGTAAACTATTAATCTTAACAAGTTAATGACGGTATAACTATAAAGCATCGGACGTCCCGAACGCATAACGTTCAGGACAGATACTAGTTATAGCGGCCATCGTAAATAAGCCGACATAGTTACTATGGCCTTTTTCTTCGGAGGAGGTACTTTGAAAATAGCGTTAGAGCTGAGAACAATATCGCCCGCGGCGGTCGTGCGCTGCCGACCAATAGAGGAGCAAAGTGGAAAAATAAAAGAGGTTTCGCATTGAAATGGTTCCTATCGCCATTTGGCTCGGTTGCTTCCCCTTTATCCGCAGATCGCGCTAGACAATGTGGTGGTGGGTGCGGGGATGAGGCGCGGGCGCGGCGGCGGGGGCGCATGTGCATGACCGCGCAGGGCGCAATGACCTTGCGCGTACATTCCGCCCGCTCTTTCGAAGGCTCCCGCGGCCCTCCATCTATCCCGCCTCCTTACTAGCTCTACTTCCAGGACCGACTAGTTTGAAGTAAGAAAATGGTTTTTGAGGACGTTGACCTTGAATGATATTAATGTAATGAAAACAAATTGCCAAATTTATTCAGAGACGAAGATATCGATGACTCACATTTAAATTATTTTACCTACCTGCATTTTATGCGACACCGAATTAGCCAATCCGGTCGCTAAACTAATACGAACGATTTTTTTGTTATTTTTTAAATTCAATTTTTAAAATGTCGCAAAATATACCTACGAGTACCTTACAGTATAAAATAAAGTTTTAAAGGAAAGATATTGCATAAAATAACTAAAATGGGAAACCTACGTTTATGTAAATCAAACACTGTACGCCAAACTGTGTCATTGACCTCTTCTAATGCATATTGTAGAGTGAACAAGTTGAGTAAACAAAATTACTATAATTACTAGTCAAATAAAAAGCTTTACTACGTTATGGAAGTGCATTGTTTTAAACCTGTTGTCGATTACGTAATAAAACTGTTATGGGTACATATCACTAACGCAAAGATATATTAATTTCTACGTGAATGATTTTTCAACGTAAAAATGTCATTCACGGGTCATGCGCGTAATATAATATTTAATTATTTTCTTCTTCAAAATTAATGTACTAATGTATATGTTGGTATTGTCATTTAGATGTAGGTATATGACTAATAAGAGTTGACTCCTACACAACCGCGCCTCAGATTTGACTCCGCTTTCGCCTCTGCGACCACAACATTTTTCACGTTCAGTTCTTTCTAACCCAAAAACGGAACAGAGCTGCTTTAATCACACACAACCGGCGCCTACGCAACTAGGTAAAATGCACCTACTCAGGAAATAACGGTCCATAGACCAAATTGTTAGAAAACCACAAGTCGGCGCCGTAATTCGGCCCAAACCACTCAGAATTGATATTTTACCAACTCTGAGAAAGAAACGTCAGTTGTCTGTCAACCGTGACAGAAATGGTAATTAATTCTGTTTTATCACAACCAACCGATTACCTAGTGTTTCTTTTATAATAATACCCTGCAGACGAATACTGCATCCCAGTGCTATACCTACAATTTCATAATTGCTTTCTATCAAGTGAGTGAATGCGTAATTTAATCTTATGGAGTTGCAACTAGATCCAATTAACTTGTTACCATAGACTCACTTGTTTATACAAGTGTTTTCTTACGTAATCTGATTTAAAAAGAAGCAAAATTACGTAGGTAATGTCTTGCATTGAAGTCGTGTTTTATATTTAAAAAGTACGTCATTAAATCTCGTTACACTGTTTCAGTATTAGGTGTTTCTTTATATTTTTTACAACAATTCTGTAAATGCAATAATATGTTTAGCTAATAACATCTTCAACTAAAATATATCCTTCTTAGTATTATTAATACACGTTTGATAAATCTTACTTCTATTGAGCGTTCGTTTGGTTAACGATGGAAGCACGGCGCCGATTACCGGAACTGATAGAGCTCTAGACCGTAGTTACCGGGACGTGCATTCAAAATATACTAAGTGACAGCGTTTATGCTACAACGTGCGTGCGTCAGGTCTTTATAAAAATTAATGCATTCATTTATTCAGGAGTAAAGGAACGTTAATAAATTTTCGAAGCTCCTAAATAAGTAAGCTGTTCAATTGTAAATCCGTTTGTGAAGCCGAAAATAGTTCCTATTTTAATCAGTTTTACTAATTAGTATTCTTAAAGGGATTTGAGGAGGAACTTACTTTGTATACTAATATATTTAAATCGTCATAATCATAGATATCGTGATCAGTCAAAGGTAAATATGTTTATAGCCATTTATAGTGCATTAATAATTAATTAATTAAATATTATTTGAGACCAGTCAAGTTACATTTTGTTAGTTTATAAAATGTTAAAATTATATAACGATAATTAACGAATCCACTATTAATTAAACCCAGATGAAATAGGAAAAACGACCCCATTAACCAGATAAGCTATTCGCGAGAAACGTCTATAACATTACTGCATCCGTTTTATATCTATAAAAACTTCAATATTAAAAATATTACCATCTCTACTGAGTTATATCATAGCTTATCTGTATCGCCGACAACGAGGCAGTGAATACATAAAAATAAAACGATCTTTTAACCGCCAACCACAATATGTTCATCAGTGCACAGAACAGCCCTGTGCTCGTGCCACTCTCTCACTCAACTGGAAAGAATACCGCTTCCGTGAAGACTAGGCTATAGCTAATAGTATAGAAATATCACCAAACCACTACGATACATAGCACGAATAGTTCGCAAGTAATAAAAGAACCTACCGGCATCTTAACTTTGTTTTTATGATAAATTGCTTACTAACTTAAATTATCGTATAGGTAGGTACTTCATTTCTCAGAATGACAATTTCGATGTTATAACAAGTAGTAGCTGACTGATTTGTTCTGCTCACTTAATCTTATCGTCCCTCCTTAAAGAGTGTGTGAATATTTTAAGTAGTATTAAAGCAAACCTGTTCCCATTACGTCAATTACACATCATCAATAATTGCCGAGAGTAGTCAAACCACAGGTTCTACCATACTCAAAGAAGATAGTGGGAAATTGCATATGTCGGTCAACATTTTATGGAGTACAATGTATTCAAAGGGCGCCGTGCTATTTGCGTCATATCCAGTTCTTTTAATAAAACGCTATTGCCTGTCGTGGCACAGTTTTAATCTATTTTGGAGTTGGAAATACAAATGTAGACAGAAAAAACTCAAACCCGTTTAACTTCACTCTTTGTAGTCCCCTACGCTTAGTAGTGCATAGCTAGAGCTCCGATAATAAGGGTTTCAAGACACACAGGAGATAAAACCAGCCAGGATATAAAATATTAGGCATAATCTTCATTAAGTAAACTATGAATGCTGTGGAAAAGTTTTATAGTTGAAACAAAAAATCATAAATTAGATTTTCTTAACCGGGATGATGATACTAAATAATATAATAAAGTAAATTAACCGTTAATCTACATGTCCTTAATTAAGAGAATTATGTAAGCATTAACTGTACCCAGATTTTCCCACATGATTATAACAGCAAAGCACAGATGTGCTTATTTAATACACTCCTATGGGAAACTCACAGATAAAACTCAATAAAAGCTTCGCAATTAGAGTGAGTTAAGTAAGAAGCGAATTATGATTATTGTACTATAACGTAATTACCAACATGTGAATTTATTGCGGCGATTGTTAAATGTAAATTAGATACATAGCGTACATAGCATAGCGTAAACCTAATGCCTCATCATTTACAATATCAGTAAAAGTAAATAGCGCGGTGCGCCCCGCTGGCAGTGTGAATCGCAAGCGATCACATTGTTAAGCAACGTCGGGCGCGGCCGGTAGGTACTCGGATGGGTGACCGCTAGTGGCAAAT
>DWQL01000707.1:0-13763 GCA_018231265.1 Noctuana haematospila | reverse complement strand
ATCATAAGATCATAAATTAAAATAATTATAATAGTCGCATTAAAATTATTTTATATCTACTTGTTTGAATGACTTTATTTTTTTTTAAAGTATTTTTTTAAAGTATGATTGCTTTGAAGACAATCAGCGGCATACTCTTTTGAAAAATATTATTTGCCAGTTTAGTGTATAGGTTTTAAGAATGAATTAAACGTTTAAAGTTGTACCGGAAAGGGAACAAAACCGATATACATTATATATATTTATGATTATTTTAAGTATATGCACAATAATTTGCTCATATTATGGCGCGGCGTGATTAGTTACTTTTTTGTTACGTAAAGATTATTTTTTTTGTGTAAGTCTTTTGTAAATGTAAGCTTTTGTCAAAAGTCTGCTAAATGTTCATTTACTCAGAGCTAAGTAAGGTGACATTGTCCGAAGTATTACATATTATTGATCGTTTCAGGTCAACTAAATCTGAAAAGCTCTATCCGTCAATGCTGCAAAGGTCTTCGGAGAGTGACTATGAGCCATATTATTGTTTACCAGTGCAGTATGGACCAGGCGGGCAAGGTAAGAATAGATTATTAATGATTAGGGTAACTTAGTACTTAGTCCTTAGTACTTAGACAAACCGCGTGTCAATCTGTTTGTTTGTATCCTATTTGTCCTAGCTGTGCCCCGCGATTTCACCCGCGTTAAGAATTGTAACGTAATGCTTGTAGCCTATAAAAATATTATTATTATTATTTTTTTTATAACCTTCCTCATGAATGTACTATCATACACAAAAAGAATTTTTCAAATCCTACTTCTAGTTCCAGAGATTAGCGCGTTCAAACAAACAAACAAACTCTTCAGCTTTATATTATTAGTGTAGATGATAGAGACGTAGAGAATTTAGTATTTTTCTTCTTGCAATTATTCTTATTATTATTATTTATTAATTATTATTTATTTTATTAAATGATGTAAACAGGTCTGAACTATGGTGTATCGGAGCCGCCTTCGCCGTCCCCGCGCTCTGCGCTGAGCCCCACGCACCAGCCGGCAAACGTGATGCACACGCCGCGACATTCACACCACTACCCGAAGAAGAATGATGATGGTAAATAGTAATATATCGCTGTTAAATGACGTAATTGACACTACTCGTCATTAACTCTAAAAGATTATTTATATAAAAAAGAAATATAAAATTCTAAAATTTTTATTTGATGAATCAATTTGGTGATTGTTTAATAAATTCTATTTTTATTTCCTTTGAATCGATAAAAAAATCTGTCAATTGACTCATGCAATTATGACGTCATAATATGTACCTACCTATTGGTCATACAAAATGTGTGAAGGAGTATAATTTTGACAGGTCAATAAAAGTATCTCATTTGACTGGTTTGTCAAATACCCCGTTGCGAAAATAGTTTACAATCTAACGGACGAGGGATCCGTTTAGAAAAGTTTAGTTTTAGTTTCACAGACTGTGTGTGTGTGTGTGTATTGTGAACTGAACGAAATCAAAGCACTATTTTCCATGACGAACTGTGTGATGTAGTGGTGCGCCATTACATTCAAAGGGTGGTGGTGGTGGTGTGTGTTTGATTCCCAATGGGGAGAAATTTAAATAATGAACTTTACATTTCCGTTTCCGGTCTGGGTTTGGGAATGTTTATAATTAACTAGTGCGGGCCGATGAATGTAAGGTGAATAATTTCTGAAAATTAATAAAACGATGTGGTAATTAGTAAATGCTTTGCAGCTCAGTTTTTACAACAGATGTTGGTACTGCAGATGTGCAGAAATAAAACGGTAGCTGTAATAAGATGTTCATATTAAAAATAATTATGTTTTGACGATTAAATGTTATGTGTTATTGTAATTAAATTGTTCACAGTTCACGGCTCCACCGCTTCGTTGGTGTCGACTGCTTCTTCTCTGGCGGCCGGCGCGGGTTCCGAGGAAAGGCAAGCGCATGAAGTAAGGACATTTTAATATTCATATAATTTTATAAGTAAAACGTATGATTTGTGTCGCATTTTATAATTGTAGAGCACCAGGGGCAAGTCTGCTATTTTACAAACATACACCTTATATATGATACCTTTCGAACAGAGTATCTGGTAGATTCAGTCGCTGGTTACTTGCTGTTAAATGGCTGTTAAATTATGCGATAGTTATGTAACGAAATAGAGTTGTTTTAAGGCTGTATAATGGCCCATAATGGCTAATCACAATACAACTTACCTTATTTACTTGCCTTCAACCCTTTTTATGTCCCACTGCTGGGTACTAGTCTCTCCCCACAACCGAAGAAGGCCTGTAGCATATTTTACTACGCTGCTCCGATGCGGATTGGTGGAGATACGGGTTAGTGGCCAACCCGTATTTACTTACAACAACAACAACCTTATTTCCTTAACATAGTTTATTAACGTTATCTAGAGGTTTCGGAAAATTTTAACACTCCAATATTACACTCCAACATTATATAACTTGTTACAGGTACGAAAACTTAGAAGAGAACTTGCAGATGCAAAGGAAAAAGTGCACACCCTAACCACTCAACTAACAACCAATGTAAGTACCTATTTCATGTTGTCATTACTTTCTAATTGTTCAAACCGACAACCTCCATATATTGGCGTTTAATTAGCTATTCAATAAACTTATGGATCGATAATTTCCGTTTACCTTTAACATAAAAGGAAAATAATTATTAAGCGAGAAAGAAAAAACATTAACTTAACGGAAAAGAAAGCTGATACAAGAAAATGTTCCTGAACGCTTAAAGGTCATTACGCCGCGTTGCAGAAGATAATAAATAAAAAATTTAATAAGACCATTTTCATTTTATTCAAATCTTATTCTCCAAATATTCTTTTTACAAAATAAATAATTAATTTTACAAAATATATATTTTTCTGGTCTTAGTTTATCTATATTTTAATCTTAAAGGTTTTTAAAAACAACTTATGCTTACCTATGTTGATTTATTTCCATTAATTTATTACTTAAATAGGAACCAATCAAAGCTTTTACTTCGTATTAAGTATCAACATTTCAATTGATTCTTAACAATGTCACCTTGAAAACTCTAATAGGTGTTTGTATAAGCTAAGGTAAATAGTTAGGTCACCCGTACTTAATGCTAGTAATATGATACTGGTGTTATAGAAAACGGTGTAAGCTTACAACGAGTAATGTAAGCGCGTAATGTTCATGCCCTGATACCGCTGACATAGTTTTCAGTATACCCTGCTACTATATTTATTTATTATATTATTATTCCTGCTTTTGACGTATCCTAGATCTTAAGATTATATAATGAGATCTTAAGATTAAAATAGTACCCTGAGTTTTTTCCGTCGGCTTTTTTGTTCCAATTGAGCACAGCGGAAGGGGCGCGGATAGCCGATGAACCGTTTTGATTTATTAGATTTTCATGAAATGAATGTAAATTGTTTATGATGAATAAAAATCTTTTACTTTGACTTTATAGTTAATTCCATAATCATAAACTTACAATAATAAACAATAAGGTAATACTTTTATTAATGAATAAAATATTCTCCCATTATCTTACCTCTCAATAGGTATATTGTTAATTAAAAGCATTTAACTTAGCTGCTTCCATCCTCGTTAAGTTTTCTCACGTCGCGTTCATTTAATTAGCGATATAGCTAATTAGTAAGCACGCACTCTTATTAGAAGCAAGTTACCTTACATACATAAAAGGATATCGCTATCGTTAAAGGTGTCGACCGAGCGCATAAAACTTTGTTCTTTCATTTTTATTGTTAGAGCGCCATTTTAGGAAGCATTCATTAGCCACTTCAAGCAGTTAAGGAAACGCAGCATAGAGTTACCTTTTAAATCAGCATATTAACATTTTCCTTAGCGTTTATTGAACAAAGAATGATCTCAAATGAAATATGAGTAACTTGTCAAGTGTCTTGCAAGACACGGAACGCCTTTCAAAAAATAAGTCACATTCATAACCAGTAGATCTGCAATATTACATTACCTTTGACAAAGTTATTCTTTATTAACTACCTACTAGCGACCCGCCCCAGCTTCGCACGGGTGCAATGCTGATACTAAATACACTACAGAAAAACTGTCAACGCTTATACATATAAACCTTCCTCTTCAATCACTCTATCTATTAAAAAAAGCCGCATCAAAATCCGTTTCGTAGTTTTAAAGATTTAAGCATACCTAGGGATATAGGGACAGAGAAAGTGACTTTGTTTTATACTGTGTAGGGATGAATAATATTACATATATAACAAATTATTGTGTTATTAAAATTTAAATTATAGAACAATTTATATTTAAACATCTGCATATATATATATACATATTGCGATATATATTTGTGGTATGAAATGGATCCAATTTGGAACATGTTATTAAATAATGATTAAAACATTAGCTTCTGTGTTTCTGTGTGGGAGCACCTTTATTTAGAAAGCTTACTTTTGCTTAGGGTAAAAGTATTTTAAATGTCAATTAGCGATGATGGACCTACTAAAAGAACGGACTGAATGTCGTAGTAGGACCGCAGTGAAGCACGACAATGGCGGCATCGTGAATTTGTAAATGAACGTCACTCAAGAGAGGTTAGAGTCGGAGAAATGTCAAACGAGAATATCATGCTGTGAACGTGTACATTTGTGTGTCGCTTGTGTTTTACTGACATTCCGTCCATTTATTTTAGTTAGTCTATGTTAGTGATACTGTTTTTTACACGAATACAGTTGTTTTAATTTAAACTTGAAATGTAGAATGTATGCCGTCTAAGCCTCGGAACTGTTAAAGTTATTACGAATTAGTGAATTTTGTATTTTAGTTATTTATTAAAGATGTAATGTCATTACGATTAGTTTATAGTCGTAACGTTACGAGAGGATATTTTTAATAATTTCGTAAGGGTTTAAGTTATAAGCAAAATATACGACTTTGATTTTCTATTTTGTTGTTTTATTTAACGGCAGACTTACTTAAAATTAGTTTAAAAATCAATTAATAAAAATTAGTTTATTAGTAGGTACCTATAGAAGCGCGCTGCGTCCTGCTGATGGTGATCATGGTGAGCATCGCAAGCAAGCGCAGCGTTTAGCAACCTCGGGTCAGTACTCGGATAGGTGACCGCTAGTGGCTTATTTTAAACTAATTTATTGAAGACAATTAACTAGTTCAAAACTTAAATTAAGCAAATGCTTCTACAGCCGTCAAATAAACTTAAATTTTTAAGAGTGTGTTAAGTTTTGTCAGTTTCACAATATTTTGTGGTTGTCATTTTAAAAGTACTTATAGCAAACACAAGAAAAACTTCAAGTACAATAAAGTTATTTTATTAGAAACTGAATTAATTAGTTGCAAGGGGGTTTGTTGTCAGTGGAACAGCTGATGGTCGGGCAGCAGCCTGGGTACAGCGCGTTGGCGTCCCCAGGGACCACTCTGCACGAGCCACTGGCGCTCACCGCACCGCAGCTGGAAAATAAAACCCACAAGTTTTTTGGGTTAGTCGACATTGAACCTATTTGCGAAATAACAAAATAAAATTAAAAACAAAAGAAAATTATAAATTAAGAACAAACATAAAATTTAAGTGTTTTTAAGAATAAGTCGTTCGGCGAATAGGCCTTTTTAAGAAAGGGTCATTCGGCGCACAGTTCTTTCTTTAGGAGTAGGTCATTTTGCGAATAGATCGAATGTCGACTAACCCGTTTTTTTGCTCATATTTTTCTTAAATAGGAGATAAGTAACAAACAAGAAGGCATTTTGTATTAAGATTTTAGTTCTTCGGCGCCCCTTATATTTAGATGAAATTAGCGCATTGGCGGCTTGCAGAGGCCGCTTTTGGGGATGGCAAGCGAGGGAACCAGCTAGGGCCTCGGTCTATCATTCATGTACCTACATTGTGCCTTAATAAACAACAAAAATAATTTGTAGTCCATATGCTTAAAGTCTCTAAATAAATATGAGACGGCCTAAACAGCGACTGGTCGCCTAGTACGAGTTCTGACAGTTTAGAAAAACATGATTGAGCTAACTATAATGCCATTCATTGCCAGGCTCTTACAGTACAGTTGCATTTCAATAAGAAAACGAGCAATGAACACTGTCCACTTTTAGTTCTCCCCGTCCTCGCTAGGGGCGCTGCTTGTAGATGTATAGGCCAAACCGAAACCAAATCTACTTCATACTAAACTAAAAACTCGTACTACGGGCCAAGATTATCTTGTTCAAATACAGTAGAGAACATGCGGTTTATTTACTGTTAATGAAAATTAAATGGAAATTTTACTGAGGGGTTGTAAGTCAATTTATTTCATTTAATACGAATTATTTGAGTACATACTCTATCATATTTAGACAAGATAGTATTTTACAGCAGCTTTCGTAGGTATGCAACATTTCTAATACTTGCGTCAATAAAGCGATCCTAAGTACCTGTATTGAAAAGCTTTCAGGAATCTTTGTGTTTAATAATTTACATAAAACAGAAATTTGCGTTAATTCAAAGGAATTAACGGTTGTTTACGGCGGCAAATGTACCTTTGTACCTACATAAACTTATTTTATTAGGTAAGTAAATAAAATTTATAAACATTAGTTAATCCAAATTCATATTATGACGGTTTAATTAAGTAAGTACGAGTACCTATAGTGACTAAAGGATTCCTTTATTGGCGCGATATAACCTGTTGTAACATGTTGGAGACTATCTTTGAGTCTCCAACATGCTTTGTGCTAGTACGGTACACAGTAGTGAGAGTAGTGATAAGTGACTCTATCAAGAGGCGGCTACACAAAGGTGCCCAGCTGAGCGGGGCGGTCCGCGGCAACAATGAGGTGGTGGCATTATATGAGGCGGTGGCGGTCCTCGTGCGCCTCGCTCGACTCCGAGTCCGAGCCGCAGCACGACGACTCGCTCCAGTGCTGGAACTCCTCCTTGTGGTGCTCCAGCGCCATCAGCGACGGGAACAGGCTGTCGCACGCGCTGCATCTGGAAACATTTTGCACTCGTTCATAACCAACATTTAAATAGATTGAGATAGAATCCACCACTGGTATGATAGTAAGGTTTCCAAAGTTCTGAAGCTTCACGTTGTGCCAAAGAAAAATCTGTTCCTATAAACCTGTAGGTACATTATTATTATGCATTATACGAAACAAAACATAAAAAAATACGGAACGAAAAATCGAAATTCTAACGTCGAAGTTTGGGCTGTGATGAATTTAAAACCTTTACGAGCAATCGCATCTGTTCATAACATTGCTCTTTTTTTTAATCAGGGTAATCTGCAGAAAGTACTTGAAAATAAAAGCCTTTTAATTTTAATGGCTATGTCTATATAGTGAAAAAATTAGCTTACCCGAAGTGTCGCTTCTTCTGCTGATGGTCACTGAGCGCACGGCGCGTCGAAAACGATCTGTCGCACACGTTGCACGTCAGCGCCTCATCTACACATCAAAGCAACACTTCAAAATAGGTGCATCAAGTAATATTCGTACGGAGTTACCTAGTCTTTCGCTGGCGGAGTCTTAGAATTGTGCTGATATTGTGTGAATTCTGAGTATTCCGACCAACGTAAGCGATGTAGAAAGTAGATACATAATTATAAGTATAGGTAGCTAAAGCGAGCTTGGTCGGAAGTTTTGATAGTTTTCGAAGTTATGGTGCAGCGTTCTAAAGTATGCACCAGACCCCCTCACCAAATAACGTTACGTTGTTTCGGCACAATAAATGTTTTAAATTTTGACATACGTAATTAATTCAAAGTTTACTAGTACAGGGGGATTTAACTGCATTCAATTGAGTTTGTACTACATTGTATCATGGGTTAGATAGATTTCCAGTGAATTATTTATATTTCAGTTTCAAAACAAGGAATTCTCATCGTGGCAATCCTAATTCCATCCATATCTCTTTGTGTTTATATCGTAATCATTTTTTACTGCCTAGATTTTTGGTATTTGTAGGGAAACAATTTAATCAAACGTCAAATTCTTGGACCAAAATTTAATTTCAAAATCTTACATCTCTAACGTTCTATTGCAAGAAGCTTCATTAAAGCCGATGCCTTCATTAGACACTTACTGTACGTATGTCCAGTGGTACCTACGTATGTACAGAGACGATGTTATGTTATAAATTTAAAGAAGATTCTTGCAACTCCGTATAAGTTACCTATCCTAGTTAACAGTCGGATTATTACCAGTAACAGTATCTTAGTATTATTACAAACAACGCTGTAGCTACTTATCACTTAATATTAACCATGTATCAGGTTATATAGGGATAGTAAAAATCAGAATTCAAACTGTTGAGTAGATATTAATAAAATAAATAATTTAACTATTTTACAAACAGAAATAAAATTAGTTTATACCCAGTATTCACACACATACAATAACTTACAACCTTCTAAACATTTTCAAGTACAAAATACTGTAAGTACAAGTTAATTTGAAGGTGCTGAAAGTATTTTTTTAGAAACTCAAGACTTTTAGATATTTCTGTTAATAATGGTACTCCTTTTTGAACTATCTACTTCTATTATACCCTGATACATACTTATTTTCACTGGTAGATGTTACCATAAATGAGTCCTGTGATAGAAAATGTATGTGACAGCTTCTTTATTTACCTGATGCACTACGTAACTCCATAGACAATTTATAATCTTCATAATTATCTTAACTTGGAAAGCTTTAATTGTGCGTTCTTATTAAAAATAGGATATGTTTCGGTTTCACAAGATTAGTCTATCTTTTTCGTATAAAACTAATCTACAGAAAAATGGAAATTATTCTAAAAATTACACTCTCAATTAGCTTGCAAAATTTGTGAAAATAGTAAAGGAATTTTCAAAAAGGCACATCATATAAAATGCAAAATTGATAAAATTATAATATATATACATACACTAAATTATTTAAGTTGCATCTTTAAATCAAATTAAAAATGTCTCCATCTCTCTCATATGTTATGATCTCAACTGAAATATTTTATATCATTTATTATACAGCAGCCAAAATATTAAATAACTTGGTTAAACTTTAAACTAAATTTATGGTAATACGAGGAAAAAATGATGTATTTAACACTAAAAATACAATAGTCCAAAAATACATGGAACTAGGTAGGTAAGCCTATAATATATAGTTATGTATGTATCACAATAGTCATTATTATATTTTTAAGGAAGAACATAAATAAATAAGAAGGTTACAACACAACATAAGACATAATGTAGATAAAGTTGTATCATTAAAACTTGAAAACCAAAATATCAAAACTTTCCATATTACATTATAATATTTTATAAAACTCAAAATTTAAGCTATTGTTTGTATAGTACGAATCAATTCTGTATCATCTCAGTGTGATACAATTAATAATAGTATATTTGATTGAACACCACACAGCTAATGAGCACAGATAATATTAATCCACAAGAGTTCTTTTTTTTAAATATTCTTTGTTAAATAGGCAATGTGTTTGATACTGAGGACTTCATCATACTGCCAAAAAATTTCATGCCCGAAGATCCACCAGGAATTGACCCCATCATCATCCAAATGAGTGCCAGCACTTGACCAACAGCACAGATTATTGTGAATGGTGTGCTTTGCAAGTGCAAGGCGCAGTACAGTGTTGCTATCAATGTCACTCCGTACAATGACGTTGTTAGAGCCCGCTCCTTTGAGAACAGAGATTTCATGTGATTCCAAGGCCCATACAGGAAGCTAAAGCTGGAAATAATAAAATAATGTATCAGGGAAAAGTAAAAAACATCTAATTTTTTTAAAGTAAAAATTTGCTTTTATCAAATAATATTTTATCAATAAAATATGAGAAACAAATTTATTTATTTTTATTTATTTACTAGCTGACCCCGCGAACTTCATACCGCATATAACATAAAAAACTAAGGGGTGGACAACCCTTAACATTTAGGGGTATGAAAAATAGATGTTGGCCGATTCTCAGACCTACCAAATGTGCACACAAAATTTCATGAGAATCGGTCGAGCCGTTTCGGAGGAGTTCAAGTTCGAACACAGTGACTCGAGAATTTTATATATTAGATTTAATTAGTCCGGATTAAGCAATTACAAATATTTTAAGTACTTCAATTGTAAGCACCAGTTTAAACTATATTATTGAAGCAAATCATCTCTCTCATTATCAACAAAATTTTATTTGAGTTGTTTGAAAATGAAAATTAAATATATATAAGTACACAACTGTAATGTACAATCATTTATATGAATTCAAGAATACATGTTCAGAACAACATATTAATTATCGGTTATCAATTATGAAAATTGCATTATTTTATTACTCTAGATACTTATTTAAGTTTAATGAACTGTAATAAAGATAATTTCTCATTGTTTGGATCAATATAGCTATAAGCTATGAGCATCTGACTATTTTAAACAATTTATTATTATTTATTTTAAACTATTTGACATAGGTATATGATTAATCTAATCAGTTATGATTTTCTATCTTTCGATCTATCTTTTTCATAGTAAAGTAACTACGAGTACGAAAATTTGGAATTGCATTTTGGAAAATGGACTTTTTAATAATATTATGTTACTCTCAACATCACCGTTAGGTGTTATACTAGTGAAACATTTCTTAAGATACATGCAATGTGTCCAATTACATCATTTAAGTCAGTAAAGTAACACTACATAGTATAAAACAAAGTCGTTTTCTCTGTCCCTATATCCCTATGTATGCTTAAATCTTTAAAGCTACGCAACGGATTTTGATGCGGTTTTTTTAATAGATAGAGTGATTGAAGAGGAAGGTTTTCTGAAGGACAGTTTTTCTGTAGTGTATTTAGTATCAGCATTGCACCCGTGCGAAGCCGGGGCGGGTCGCTGTATAATAATATAATAAATAGACAACAGATTATCTCATTAGATTAGTATTTCAGTTGATTTACCCCACACCTTTCTGTCGGGATAGTAGTATTAAGTAGGTACTTACGCTGGTGGTGCTGTGGGGATGGCGTCCCCTGGTGCTGAAAGTTGGCGTATATGCCCTGCTGTGCGGCAGCAGACACGTGGCCTCCACCACCTCCGCTCACTTGCATATGTTGCGCAGCCGATACCTGTGAAAATTTGAAAATTCATCTTCTTACTTTAACTAAATGAATAGCTCCATAAACATTTTTTATAAGTGTCTCTGTGGATTTGTGTGTTTGTGGCCACGCGACGTACCACGTAGCGGTAGTTATATTGTTTGTATTTTGTTACAACTTTCAGGGATCATAATATAATGTTTTCTATGTTATTGTATGTCGTGTACATAATAATAAAAGAAAGTGCCGTATAAGTTTAGTCTTAATTTAACAGAGGTTACAGAGGAGCATTCAGTTTTACGTATTATTATTATCTCTATCGTATCTCAAAGGGCTCTAAAGTTACAGACCAACTTTCTACGCAAGGCAGCGCCGGCCGTCATCTACACTAGGAAAATAATTAAATAAATCATTGCGTTAAATGCTTGGTGACATTGAGTGAATTCTATTAACACGACCTGTAGAGTTAATAAATAAATACCGGGCTATTACCATGACAGAATTGACGTTAAACTTATTAGGTATTTTAATGGAAACAAATAAACGTCTACATTGTATTGATGTGCATGGGAGTCAAGTGCGAGGTTGTAAAGTATGATACCTACACGTATTATAAACTATACGTTATTATTTTAAGCTATTAACATTCATTTAATTTATAGTTTTATACCTAGTTCAAGCGCGCGGTATTTTTATAAGACTTGAGTAACCGCCGGTTTCTGAAAGGCTAATCGAATTTTTGAAGGCATAATTATTTTCTAGGATTTCTGAAAAACTCATCAACACAAAAATCTTGATAATTATGTCTAACAGAGATGTCAAAGGTGTCCGAATATTTTCGTAGGGAACCTGGCGTACCCTGCAGGTCCACTAATTAGAAAAAAAAACTCATTTGGCGGCCAGTGACCAAACTTGCAACGATAGATGGACTAATTAATAATAATCACAGTTTTAGTAGCCTTTCAGAAACCGATGGTAGGTATGTAAGCTAACATAAGACTCACAAAGTGTTACATACGGCCTGACTCATAGCTCTAGGCTAAGATACCCTATTCGTGGGTGCCATGGACACATACAAAGACAATTACTCAACACCTAGACCGGGAACAGAAATATAAATTCATCATGTGAAAATTTGAAAATCAACCTCATGCCCTCCGAATGGTGACCGGCGTGGTAACCACTACACAATACGATTGGACTTTTAAATGTTACGTTTTAGAAACTCAAATTGATTTGACATAGCTGATAAGTTAACATACGCGTTAGTAGAATAAGAATTTTATTAGCCTTTCTGAAACCGGCGTTTGTCGTCCTTCGCGCCGGAGAAAAATCAATGCAATTGACGCAAGTCTTAGACGCTATGGTTAAATAATAATAATTTGCCGTCTATATTAACGTACATAATAATTATTTCAAAATAGCTATGGTAGGTAGGTACCGAATCATGTAATCCGCGTTCACTTTGTAGCGGAACGCGAGTCGTCCTGGCCGGAAAGTGAGGCGAGTCTGGTGAGATGGTGACAGATGCCACCGATGCCAGTCGGTCGTGTGGGCAAGCACACATCGACAGTTCTCGGCGGTAAACCTGTTCCGCGCCGTCTCCCGCTCGCCGCACCGC
This sequence comes from Noctuana haematospila, assembly GCA_018231265.1. Classification (NCBI taxonomy): domain Eukaryota; kingdom Metazoa; phylum Arthropoda; class Insecta; order Lepidoptera; family Hesperiidae; genus Noctuana; species Noctuana haematospila. The sequence goes on along the minus strand of DWQL01000707.1, from coordinate 1,043 downwards.
GCGCCGCTCCCGCAATTTTGCCACTCGCCTTCAATATGATATGCGTAATAGCTGCTAAGTCGTATTGTACAGCCAGACCTGCCAGACGGGCTAACGGCATCGCTTATCTAGTCGTGCATCGACGTCCCGTGAAGCTTGGACAGCTATCAGGCCCGTAAGCGCAGGTATGAATACACCAGAGTATGCACTGGTGCATCCCACCACAGACCATCCCATTCGGACCTAATCATTATTCTCAATAGTAAGACAGTCAAAATAAAAATAAGTCTACTTACGTTATTGTTCAGTAAACCGGCTTGGGTAATTAATTCAATTTAAGAATTACGTAACCGCCATCTAATTAGGTAAACATCGATATAACTTTAAATACCTACCTAATTAATCAGTAATCATAATAAATATAGGACTCAATTAGATCAGATGACTTCTTTATCAGAGGCTTAATAACATTCAATGTTATAATAATAATATGCATATTCATTCATTTGTACTCATAATAATAAAGAGTGATATTATGTTTATTGATAGAAAACAATTAATTCGATACTAAGTAGGTACCACGTATTGAAACGTTTACAATCTTTGAGCTTATGTCAACATTTACAAGCTTAAACGTCACGATTGTTGAGTAAGGTAATTGTGCATGGCAGGCAATCTACTTTGTAACACACGTATACGAAGAATATATATTAAAAAATTAAAATCATTAAACAAACCTACGAGTATCATATTCTTGTTATAAAAGTAAATCAAGACAACAATTCACAGCAGCGACCGTTGCTTGCTTACAGTGATAAAGCTCCCAAAGAGTACCGTTTACCGACGGAGTACCGCTGCGTCAGATTAAAATAGAGCTCACTTTACAAACGGATATACTTTACACTACACTCGAAAACAAACAAACATGCATAAAATAAGGTAAAATGTCAGAATTTCGATCCGCAAATTCCCTAAATTACGTTGATAGTAGGTAATCATGTAAGCGCTTAATGTAAAAATATACTAATCTCCATAAACAATGAATCGCGCGCTCAAATGAATAC
>DWQL01000706.1:0-13769 GCA_018231265.1 Noctuana haematospila | reverse complement strand
GATTAGTGTATAAGCCTTTTGTATATAATCAGTCACACGCGCTAATTGCCGCTGCGATATACTCTGCCTCGACAGTAGATAGCGCAACACAGTTTTGTTTTCTAGAAAACCATGCTACAACATTTCCTTTATATGTTGTTATTGATCCAGAAACGCTTTTCCTATCTAATACGTTTCCAGCCCAGTCCGCATCAGAATAAGTTTCAATAGCATTCATTAAATTGTTTTCATATAGTATTCCATAATCTATAGTTTGTTTTAAATATCTCAATACTCTCTTGCCTTGAGTCCATAGAGATTTAGTTGGACGATCCAAATATTGACTCAAGTATGACGTAGCATAGGCAATGTCAGGCCTTGTAAATGTAGCCACATACATAAGACCTCCAACCAATTGACGGTACGGTACATCACTTAAAATCAATTCATTTTCATCTACTTGAAAACCTTTAGCCAATGGTGTATATGTGCCTTTACAATCTTTGAGACCAAATTTTTCCAACATCTTATTTATCTGTCTCTTCTGTGTTATCTTCATTGCATCATCTTTCCTTACAATTTCCATTCCCAAAAATGTTTTAGGTTCTCCAAAATCTTTTATATTAAATTCTTCTTTTAAGCCAATGATAACTTTTTCTATTTCATTTTCTTCTCCTGTTACAATTATATCATCTACATAAATTACGAGATATACGTCCCTTTTATTACAAACATATAAACAATAATCGTTCTGAGATCTTTTAAATTCAATAGTTTGTATATATTTATCAAAACGCTGATTCCAACACTTAGGACTTTCTCTTAAACCATATAAACCTCTGTTTAATTTCAAAACTTTATTCTTTTGAACCTTAACGCCATGCGGTGGCTTTATGTATACTTCGGATTCTAAAACTCCGTTCAAAAAAGCTGTAGGAACATCTAGCTGTCTAATTTTCCAATTTTTACTCGTAGCGTGCGCTAAAACTGTTCTTATCGTAGATGTTCTCGCCACTGGTGCGTAATGCTTTCCGAAATCGTCTTCTTCTTTAACTTGAAAGCCTCTAGCTACTAGCCTTGCCTTCTTTAAACCATTTTCCTTTGTTTTGAAAATCCATTTCGTATCGATTACATTCTTGTTCTTTGGTAGGTCAGTTTCCGTCCATGTATTCATTTTAACCAAAGCGTCGAGTTCTGTATTTATTGCTTCTTCCCAGCCATTATTTATTGCGTCTATATAATTATCTGGATCTCTTACCTCGCTCACCAAACAATACGCTTGATGTAATTCATAATCATTTAAATAATTAGGTTTGTGAATTGTTCTACCACTCTGAGTCTTTACTGTTTCTCTATTATCTTCTATCGAGTTACTAGGTCTATAAATCTCTTCTTGAATGGTTTCTGTTGTGTCTTTAATTTCTTCCGCATTTGATACCTCTTTAATTTCATTTTTCATTTCTTCGTAAACGTAACCTTCACTGTTTTCCTTATCAGTAATTAGTCTTTTTTCATTAAAAATAATATCGGTTTCGTCAAATCGAATATCTCTTGTTACTGTGACTCTATCTGTTTTTGGATCCCATACTCTATAACCTGTTTTTCCATATCCAACCATTCTTACTGGTAATGCTCGATTATCAAATTTATCTCCTCTTGGAAGTATTACCATCCAACCCTTTGCTCCAAATACTATTAGTCTTTCTAAATTAAATTCTCGGCCGAATAACTGAGCAGGTATTTTATAATTTATTGCTTTCGATGGGCATCTGTTTACCAAGTATGTTGCTGCACATACAGCTTCTCCCCACAAATATCTCGGTAAGTTAGAATCATCCAAAATAGTCCTTGCTTTATCATATACTGTTCTGTTCATCCTTTCGCTCTTTCCATTCGATTGTGGACTATATGGTAAGCTATATTCTATCTTTATTCCTTTATCTGTGCAATACCTTTTGAAATAATTCGAACTGTACTCACCTCCTTGGTCACATCTTATTCGTTTAATTTTAATGTCTTTCTCTCTTTCTATTTCATTAATATACTTAATTAAATTATCTGCTGCTTCTGACTTATGAACCATTAAATATGTTTGAGTGAAGTGTGAAAAATCATCTATTATCGTTTGATAATATCGGTAGCCTTCTTTCGTGGCAACCCTTGATGGCCCTGCAACATCTGAATGAATCAGTTCACCAACCATTTTTGATTGTGGCCTTATCATGCGCTTAAACGGTAATCTAGTGCTTTTATTTTTCATGCATGTATCACACACTTTCTTACTAAATGGTAATTTCATTGCAGCCAAACTTTTTCTGTTTAAATGACCTAATCTTTTGTGCCATATTTCATTATTAAGTTCAGCACTTACATTATTACACGATCCTTGTGCCAATTTCAATGACAACACATATAGTTTTCCTTTACGTTGTCCATATATAATATTATCTTTATTAAAAATCTTCAACTGTCTATTTTTAAATTGTATTGTATATCCTTTTTCCATCAATCTATTTACGGATAATAAATTATGTGATAAGTTTTTCACTAACAACGCTTCTATAGTAATTTTCTTATTTCTGTAAAGCAATCTTAATATTCCTTTCTTTTCTGCTACTAGTTTGTCACCATTTGCAATAGTTATAGTTACAACATTATTTAACTGTTTAACATCTTCCATATATTGTTCGAAATTCTCTTGCAGAAAATGATGTGTAGCTCCTGAATCTACTATAAATTCGGTATCAATCAATATTTTATTTTCTGCTGATAAAGCAACAAATGTCACGTCTTCTTTTTCTGTCATTATTTCATTTGTCATATTTGCTTTTCCAATTTCGAATTTTCTTTGTCTATAATTTGCGTTTCCTCGCCTTCCTCTTTTATTGGAACCTCTTCCTCTATTGTAATGATGTCCACATTCATAAGACATATGGCCTTTCTTTCCACATCTGTAGCACGAAATGAAACTTGTCTCAGTACACTCTTCTTCTTTATTTTTTTCTTTTAATTCCGCATCCAGTAGTCTAGATTTTACAAAATCTATTGTTAATTCTTTTTCATCACTCATTGTTTCTAGTGCTGTTATTACTGTATCATATATATTAGGCAGCGTTAATAGTAGATGGCACACTTTATCATTTTCTTCCAACGTGCAACCAGTTGCCTCTAAATCTGTTATTAAATTGTCAAACTTTAAGAAATGATCTTGCATATTATCTAATTTACCACATTTCAGTGATAACAACTTTTTCCTTAAATACAATTTATTAAATATACTTTTTCTTTCAAAAACCTTTTCTAATTGTTTCAACATGTCCCCTGCTGTGGCGCATTTTTTTATAATATCTAAGTAGCGATCGGTAGTACATTGCACGATTATATTTTTGGCTTTTGCATTGTCTTCTATATTCTTAGCATCTTTGTTATTAAAACTTGTAATTATTTGGAGTAGTCCTCTTTCTTCTAATAATAACTTTAATCTGAATTTCCAATTTGAAAAATTTACATCTCCCGTAAGTTTTGGAAATATACTTACTCCACTACTTGAAGCCATAATTATTATCTTCTGTATCTTTACAGCTTATTTATTTTGCTCATAACACTGTTTATTACATAACCACGCTCTGCTGTTAGGAATTCGCTAGTTTTAGCAATTATACAACTTTTCATATGACTCCATCTTTTTATTAATCTTTGACATTAGTACACATTTTATATTTCATAAATCAATATAACACTTGACATTCTTCTTTTTTCATATCTCAACAAAAAAAAATATTATTTTCTTATATTTTTGAATATACTGGCTTTTTGACACTGGATGCCATTGCCTTAATGTTATATGGCAGTAAATATCCTCTGCCTTTAATTAATCTGCGCCTGCGCTCTCATGTAACCGATATCACACTATCGGTACGAGTGACAACTACGATAAAGGTATAAAATACAAACGCGTATTAATTATATTATAACAATATATTGCTGTTTTTTTAAAAAGATACTGTTTGTACCCCGATTTACTGTTACTCTTTTAGTGATTCATTAATGACATTAGGTTCACAATGCTAGTCTATGTTATATCTAGTGTAGTGGAATCACAGAGTAGTTACAATTATATTTATAATATGTTTTATGTAATTATATGGAATGCAGAAAGATATTTTGGTCGTTCGTCCTGATTTACCTACTTATTTTCGACCTTCTAATCAAAATTCATCAAAAATGCAATCCCGACTTTGTTTCTTCATTATTATCCAAATTTTTTATCTATTTTATAGCAATTACCTACCTACTGCTTTATCACTTTTATTCGTGAGTTTCAACTTCTGATTTTTTTACCGTTTTGCATTTTCATGCACATTCATAATTACTATTTAAGTCATAAGAGAAACAGCTTCAGTAGGTAGGTATTATATATATGTCGTTTACAAAGAACTTCTTATAGTCCCTAACTTTTCTAGTATGGATTCATTGGTGGAAGTGCCCAGAGATAAATGGGCTGAACTCAGGGACTTATACAGGAGTGTGTGGCCAGACGGTGCTGTTGCGTACTGTGCACTTGATCTGCATGTTGCTAATCCAGCAATTAGCAGCGCTTTAAAGTCTACTGTCCAGAAGGAGTTTTATCAAATGGCATGATAGCGATCAGTGATGCTGTGAGAATTTTTTTTTTTTACCGTAAATATGTAGCAAACGAGCATAAACGCCACTGGTGGAAATTTGTTTGGCACGGTCTGTATAATGATCTGCTTGATAGATACTGGAAATATTAGAATTATAAAAATTAAAATGGTTTATTTTTGGCGCCATATTATGTCTTAAAAATTGAAAAATAATAGAATATTAAAATTTTGATCATAATGTCGTAAGCAAGTAAACTCAAGAATTTTCCTTAACGAACTATGAACCAACTGATAAAATTTGGTAATGGCATTGATCTATATTAATTTTCAGTTCGATTACTTTACACTACTCATACACCCAATAAATTATATATCGAAAATAGAGGAAGCGCTAAAAACTACAGCCATTATCGACTGGAAAAGAGAATTAATGGTTTCGTCTGCATCTCCTAAAGTATTAGAGTGTATAAAGAAATTACAAGATTATTTTAAGATTAATATCAAATGTGATGAACCGCATGCTTGTAAGCACCTCCTTGACGATAAAGAACCCCTATACGATGTAAGGTAAAAACTTTTCCTATTATCTATAGTATATTATTACTAATTACACTTTTGTTTCCTTAATATTCTCATAATAAATTAAGTTTAATCAATTTTGATCAGTCTTCTAATTTATCATCTACATCCATTTTAATGTTGCTCACTCTTCCATTTTCATCTTCACTTCTTATTTTGAATTCCAGAGCCTGCCCACCGAACTCTTACGTAGGTCCGTTAAAAGCCGAACATATCTCACTAATAGATCGAACATGGACGTACCACAGTGGAACCACGCATAAGTTCTTCGAATGTCTAATGAACAATGATTTGACTTACGTACTTTACTCAGTGGAAAATAATCAACCAATGGCGTGGGTCAATGTGGACACGGAAGGAGCCTTAACGCACCTCTTCACTGTAGAAGAGCATAGAAAGAAAGGATATGCCGAATTTATTACTAAGTATGCGGCGAATGATCTTAGACGAAAACTAAGAACGGTCTTAGCCTACACGTTACAGGGCAATGAAGCACCACGACGAATGTTCGAGAAACTGAACTTTACTGAGATTGGGTTAGATGCGTGGATTTATATCAATAAGACAAACCTATGAATGCACCAATAATGGTAGTGTTGAAAGTTTTTGAGTTACGGGTAATAAAATGAAGAAAGCTGTAATTAAAAATATGACGACTGTTATACTTATATTAAAAGCCAGACGATATATTTAGAGTAAGAGAGGAAAATAAAGAAGTGTTTTAAAATAAGAGTTTTAATAATAAACGTTTCGCTATACATACATATTTACATATTACATATATATGTACATATTTACTTGTAATGCGTTGACAATTTCAAGGCATACGATTCGAGGTCCAACTGTAAGTCGTAGGTATTATTTAGAATTTTCAACCGACTTCAAAAAAGGAGGAGTTACAATTATTACTACTTACATATTTATAATAATAATTATTATAATGTTTCCTTTTACATAATAAAGATATATTTTGAAATATCTGAATAAAGACTCAATTATTTGTTGTCTTTTGTCGCTACGGAAAAATATATAAAAATATACCTAGTCAAAGTTAAAGGTTGATATTTTCCGATTTTAATGATACTCAAATGTTATCGCGAGCACTTTATTACTTAAATAATATATATAATCTTACAGTTAAATAATCTTATTATTAGTGCAACAGAAACGATAAGAAGACAAACTGATAACTTGCTAAGTAATATAAACATTAAACGCATAGGTACTTGTGTTAAATTCCATAAAACTATACCATTGCAATATATTTATGCATTTAATTGCATGCATTTATGCATTTATTTATGCATTTATTTTTGCATTATTTATGCATTTATTTAGGTAAATTGTTTTTCTTTTGTACACACTGAAAAAACATACAGAATGTCATATATTATGTTATTTATTTATATTACCACCTAATTATGTGTATATAATATATTATTATTATTATGTAATTATGTCGTGGGTTTTGTAACGGTGCATCAAACACCGGTTAAATAACTAAAAAGGTTATTATAAAATTTTGCTGCATTTACTTTTCCTTTTTCCTTACACAAAAATCTACTACGTGCATACCTTAAATAAAATATGTGACCTCATTTTCAGTACGAACTCTACACACAAGAGAAAGCTACTTTGTTTTATACTATGTAGTGATAAGAATAACAAACGTTCAATGTGATTTTAATTATATCGCTAATAAAGCGTTTAATAAAGCGTCAACTCTTCGTAATGAACTTAACAATTTATAAAAAATTAATGCTCTTGCTTCAATAATTCCTTTAATATAATCACTTTGAGAGTTCTTAGCAGATACATCATCACTAGGTACATAGTATAAAACAAAGTCGCTTTCTCTGTCCCTATATCCCTGTGTATGCTTTAATCTGTAAAACTACGCAACGGATTTTGATGGGGGTTCTTTTAATAGATATAGTGATTGAGGTTTATATGTATAAACGTTCACAGTTTTTCTGTAGTGTATTTAGTATCAGCATTGCACCCGTGCGAAGACGGCGCGGGTCGCTAGTACATGATAAAACATACAGGGTCTTTTGATACGCGTATTAACAAAGTACTCTGACTAAGCATTCTACATTCTATCTTTAGTTAGAATAGAACGGATCGTCAAGTCCGCAAGAACTAACGTGTACACGATTATCGCGACGTAATATAAATAAAACAATTCACGATGTTCGAAGATCCATTGCAGTTTTTGCCAGTGGAAAAATGGTCTGAACTTGAGGAGGAGTTTAAAACTGACGGTGCACGGAGTACCACCGCTTTTATGGTTTTGGAGAGACAAAAACTTGTCTTAAACAGCGGTTTAGATTATGGTTTTAAAGTGTATTGTCCATTCGGAGACGTACGGAATGGAATGGTGGCTATCAACATAAAGGTAGGTGCTGAAATAAGTGCAATGTAAGAAAAAAGACGTGTAAAAAGACATAAGTGCAGTATAAAAGAAAAAAATATAAACAAGTATAATAACAATATATAGATAATGAATGGGAGTATAATTAAATTCGTCATTATTTTTAGTTAATGTATTGTTTCAGAAAAAATTCTACGAGGTGATTATTCAATGTCCCCGAGATGATACAACACAACTTGAAAATGCATTGAATACAACCAAAATTATAGACTGGAATCAAGAGATAGAGGTTCCGTTTACGCCTAAACATGTAATGAATTGTGTTAAAAGAGTTGTACAGTACAAACGTTTAGAGCTACAGATTATAAATAGTACGACTTACATTTTGGAGAAGACCTCGCCTTTATTTAATGTCACGTAAGTTGAAAGTTTTTACGGCTGATGTTAAATTTTAGTCATCTCATGATAGTTATAGCTCGTTCTATCCACCATTTTTATTTTTTAAATACTATGACATTCTACTCTATTTTTTTTATCTTGTACAAGTTCGTTCTTATACCTATATATTACCTTCGATGGTGTATCTGCTTTAGAAAAATTAATAAAAATGAATACCAACTTTCAGATTACCTCCAGGATTTGCTTTCGATCTGTTAACCCTGGAGTATGCAGACTTCATAAACTCTACCTGGCCACACAAATATCCCGACTCTACATTTTATTTTGAACTAGTAATTAAGGCAAAGTTAGGATATGGATTATTTAAAAATGGCAAACTTATATCTTGGGTATTTGTGAGAGAACCAGGAGCGCTGCTTCACTTGTACACTATACACGAAGAAAGAAGAAACGGTTACGGAGAATTGGCCCTTAAATTAATATCAGACATTCTACTCAAGGACGGGATAAATGTGGTGGCTATATGTAAAAAAGGCAACGTAGGTGCGGCTAAATTGTACGAAAAACTAAATTTTAAAACCACTGTTGACGTTGAATGGTGCACTATTACTGGAAAAATGGAAAATAAATGTTGATACTCTTTTATTATTTTGTATTTTTTGTTAGTATTTATACTGCTAACGATTCTTAAAACTAAATAAAGCTGTCCTCTACAAAATGCATACCTATCTAAGCTCGTGAATTACAACTACAAAAATAGTCATTCTTAAATGATAATAATAATAATAACGCACTCACAGCCCCACACTAGGATTCCCTGTGTCGTGGGTGCCATGGACACACACGAAGACAAATACACGAACACCCAGACGAAGAACAGAAATCTAAATTCATCATTTAAATTTCTGTCCCGCCGGGGATCGAACCCGGGACCTTTCGAATGGTGGATTGGCATAGTAACCACTACACCATACGGGTCGTCACACACACACAACAATACAAAAATAAAGAGTACATACCTACTCTATTTTTACTTGTGGTATAATTATTTATTTGTACACCACAAATAACTAACAGCGTAAAAACAATATAAGAAAGTTGAAATGTATATACAAAAAGGTAGTTATTTCTACCATACAACGTTTCTTTAGGTATAGACAAGTACCTACATTTATACCTAATGGAGAAGTAAATAACTTAATAGCCAAAATATGATATGATAACTAATGTATTATATCAAATTAAATATATGAGCAAACATTTAGTTAAACAGTTGATACATATAAATTAATGTAGATGTCATAAATGGTTCATACATTCAGCATGTAGACAATAAAGTTATAAGTTATAATTAATTGTAGGTATATAACTTATTTTAACGTTGGTTATAATCTAATAAATATGTAAAATGTATTAAAAAACTAAATGAATAATTGTATAAACTGCACAAATAAAAAGATATAATTTAAGTTGTTTTACGAACAGGCAACCTTCATACAGCACGGTGCATGACGCATATTATTCTCTTTATCAACTTGTGGACTATATTGCTCAGGACTCTTCGTGAGATCAACGTGAACGGACGTACACGCGAATTCTAACAATCATTAATCAACAACAATGGCCAATGACCCCTTAGAACTGTTGCCAGTTGATAAATGGTCTGAACTAGAGGAAGTTTTTAAATCCGATTGGCCACGGAGCGTCTCTGGTTTAACTGTTTTAGATACTGAAAGGCATATCCTACAATGTGGCCTTGATTACGGATTCAAGGTGTACTGTCCGTTCGGAGACGTGCGAAATGGAATGGTTGCTCTCAATATTAAGGTACTTGTGTCTGTTTATTTATTAATCTATGTTTGTTTGTATGCTTTATTTAGATTGTTAAAAGTATTTAGTGTGGCTGTAGTATGATAAAGCACAGATTAAAAATAATATGTGATTCATAACGGATTGGTGTAATACAGCCGGCAAAAAATGAAAACACCTATGTATGCACATATTTATGTACCCTTATGTACCCAATATAATCTTGTTGTTTTGCAGATTAATGTTTAATTATAGTCATAAACTGTGTATAAAATGTGAACCATTAAGAAGGATAAAGTAGTCTGGTTAATTAAATTAATACATTAATTTTAATGATACCATTGTTTGTTCTAGAAAACATTCTATGAAGTAATAGTTCAATGCGCCAGTGATGACACAAGTAAACTTGAAGCCGCCTTAAAAAATTCAAAAATCGTCGACTGGGACAGAAAATTAGAGGTTCCCTTTGCGCCACAACATGTGATGAAATGCATTCAAAGAATTATACAATACAAGGGATTGAAGATAGACCACATAACTACAACTACTACTTATATTTTGGATAATACGTCAACATTATTTAATATAACGTGAGTAGACAGCAATACAGATACATACAGTTTTCTATAAAACAATGTCAATGATTAAATGGAAATACAGCCGCCATTTCTCCATAAAAATGTTTGGAGTTGGTTCTTCCCTAATGGAAGAAGGCAAATATTTATTTACCATAAAATGTATAATGTATCACAACCGTGTTACTATGTTTTGTTTTTCCCATATTAAAATTATCATTGGAAGCAGGTGGTAAGAGCTTTTGAAAAGGACGGCTTAAGTCATTTTCATTCATCATATTTTATCGTCACCTAGCACAAAATTCGAAAAGGCAATTTGAAAAATTTTAACCAAAAACCGTTGCGTTAGTAGAAATTATATCTGTATACAGCCGTTCATTTAAATAATGTTATTTCATTTACGTTTTCAGGCTACCTCCAGGATACACCTTCGGTCTCTTATCATTAGAACATGTAGACTTACTTGACTCTACCTGGCCACATAAATATCCCGATTCTGACTTTTACTTCGAACTACTAATAAAAGCAAAATTGGGCTACGGTTTATTCAGAGATAAAAAGCTAATATCTTGGGTTCTTATTAAAGAAATGGGAGCTCTGCTGCATCTGTACACGCTTCAAGAAGAAAGAAAAAAAGGTTACGGCGAGCTGGTTCTAAAATCAATATCAAACGATCTTCTGAAGAACGGTAGACATGTAGTCGCTTTCTGTGTAACTGGAAACGTTAACGCAGCGAATTTGTACCAGAAACTGAATTTTAAAAGAACTATCGATGTAGAGTGGTGTAATACAGCCGGTAAAAACTGAAAACATATATATGTACCCTTCTAAACACAATATAATCTTGTTATTTTGATAATACTGTTTTTGAATTGAATTGTGACTTCAAGAATTATTCGACCATCTCAGTCATCTTGAGGAGGAACGCCTTCACGTGTGACCTAGGCTAAGATAGGACTTCTCTACATTTTAAGGTTTTTATCATCCATTTCCACAACTAAGCTAAACCTTAGGCTTTTTTGTGTATAGTCAACTAAGCTATTAAATCAGCTTATACCTGCTATTAATCAGCTTTTATATAGCTTAGCGGGCTAGTTATATAATAATATAGAATTCACTCAATATTTGAAAACGTCATGGAACTTAAGCGCGTGATTTTTTTAGACAGAATTGTTAGTGAAATTTATGCTAAGTTCAGTATTATTATATTAAAAATATTATACTGAGTTTGTTACGGCAAAAAAAAGCTCGTAAGCAACGAAATCACCACGTAATTTAGACCTGGCTGAACCAATTTATTAACGTTTTTAGAGTATTTTTTTTAATTTAGTTGCTCAGTTTATTAAACAAAATTAAGGTAAACCCAAGCATTCTTTAAGACGAAAAGTATCTAATAATAAAACCTAATTGTGTTACCTACTGTGACATTTTTAACTTATGTAGGGACTTAAGTAAAAAATATTAGTTGAATAGTTTAATAAACTGTTTTCTTCTAAGTCTATTAAAATAATTATATTCATTAGTTCCGCTCCCGTTATTCCGCCTAGAAATAAAATATTAGAGAAAAATAAATTTAAAATACCTTTTTTACATGTTCTACGTTCTTTTATGTGTTATTTTTCTTTCTTTCTTTCTTTCTTTCTTTCTTTCTTTCTTGTATAATTCATATACCCAATAACCCACAAGTTTGCATGTAGGTACTATGCATATCAGACGCATGTAAGTACTCGTATACGCAATGATAAGTTAAGCATACAAATTTAGTAGTCTCGTGTGAAAAGTTGCAAGAAAATGAGCTAATTATCACTAGCTCTTGTAGATGTGAGAGAATAGATAACATAGTGAAGCTTTTTTAAAATTGAATTTTTAATTACTGTGATTATTTGCGACACTAGCTTTCCGGCTGTTTGCTATAGGTAAAAAGGATTACAAATACATCTACACTATAATAAAAATCAAAATAATTATGATTGTAAAAGTTTAACTAAGCAAAATATTGTTGGTAAATGTAAATCTAAAAATATATTTTACCTTACTATTTCAACTCGTATAAATATCAATTACCTAATAATACTTACACACTAATACACTAGCTGATCCGACGAACTCAAAATCTGTAAATAACACATAATTATATATTTTACATCCTCTTGAATCACTCTATCTGTCGCTGATATTAAAATCCTTAAAATACTTAAAAATTGATTAGTTTAAATGAACTAAACGAACAGACAGCGGAAGCGACTTCAGTCTAACCTACGAGTATGTTTAGATTAGGTACCAAGTACATAAACGAATTTAAGTCGCTGGCTGTGAGCTTTGCAAAAAAAACTCAAGATACAAAACATAATATTATATTATTATACATTAACGCAAAGCATCTAATGCAATTTTATTGCATTACCGCGGCTTTATTCAGTCTATGCGTTAACGTTGTAGTATTGGCACACGAGCGTTTTTGCTATCGCTTCACATGACAATCAAGTCAGTGTACCGCATTTATCCCATTTAATGGGTTCGATCTCGACCACTTTTTGCTTATGACTATAATCTGGGATTGGTATTTTGCATTTAATTTTGTAACATTTATAACTCAGCTAATGAAGGCAGCCTAATTAAGTTTGAAAGTACTTGAAAGTTAAGAAACAACTTAGTTGTAACTTTAGAAGTGTTAGAAGGTGGTGCAGAAAGTATTTACTTACCTTCTATTCTCTTTTGTTATACTGTGCTTGGGTATAAAACTTTTTTTAAATACCACACGTACATACGGATTAAGAAATTTTAGAATATGTATTCAAAATACTTATATACTCGTACAAAGGGAATATAACGCAAATCTAAGTATTATGAAAAGGTAGATTGACTTAAAATTATATAATTACAAAAAAGGCAATAAGAAATATACAGTATAAAGTTCGAAAGTTTAAAATTAATAGCTGCCGTGTCCAAAACTAAAGACTCCAGAAAGATTGATGTCAACTTAACTGCACTTATTGTGCGATCAATTATCAATGGAATTGAGATCTCACACGTTGTCTAAGAAAAATGTTAATGGTAGGGCGGCCATATACGGCAGGCGTTTTAAGAATTCACCATTTGCCCTAAAGGCGCGGTGAACTCAAAATGTACAATAAACAATACTGCTACCAATTTCATATATATACTTTTTGATTAATTGATTACGTACCTATTTATATATTATATGTGGATATTTAATATATATAATGTGGATGATTAAGATATTTGTGAGATATTGTGTTGTGATTCGAGCTCATATTATGTGGAGATTGATTTTTTCAGGTAAGTTCTTTCAAACTTACGAACCATCATGATTTAATAAATTTATCATCGTTAAGCCAACAATGGCATAAATATTTTTCTTGTTGACATAATACAAAGACTAACTTTTTAAAACCATTATTTTTAATA
>DWQL01000705.1:0-13787 GCA_018231265.1 Noctuana haematospila | reverse complement strand
TTTTTCGGCCTAGTTCGCGGACGGACGAGGCCGGGACCAGCGTGTGAGTGTATCGCGGACGGTCGGCCTCCTTTGTGTGTGTGCGTTTGGCACGTAGGACGCGACTCTCGACCTAGATCGCGTCAACACCCGCACATAGGGTCACCCTAAACAACGAGCGAACAACTTCACAAATATTTTTCATTTAAGCGTAGATAAACATAAATAGTCGTATTTGCTGAATTACGTCACCTAACTAACAACTTTTCTTTACCGTGAATCTGTCCCTGTTAACCAACAATAGTAGGTAGGCTAGGCACCATTATAGTTTATTTGTATCTAGGGTTTGGTGTGGTTTTGTCAGGTTTTTTTGTGTAGTGTAATGTAATATAATAAATAAGTAGTTACACAGGTAGGTAGGTATATGATGTGGGTTTTGCATGTAGTTAAACCGATCGATTAAAAAATAGCATATAAAATACCTGATCAACTTAACTAGGTATATTATATATCTTGTTTAACAGTTCTTTTTTAGTAAATTATTAATACCTACTATTCAAATTGCTTTGTATTCATGCCACATACCTACCTAAGTAAAGAACTACCTGCCGGATCATGGACCTGATACCGTAAAATATGTAATTTACTTAAGGACAAGCAAAATGGTTATTCATATGAAAATAAAGTTGGACGAAACAATGTTAGGTACCTAGGTACCTATTTCGATGACGTTGTGAACTTTATTCATAAAATTATTAAGAAGGAAAAAAAGAAAATATCTACCTATTTATTACCTACACTACTGAACCTGAGATACCTAACAAAGGAACAGACAATGAAATGGAAAGTCTTCGTGGATCTGTTACGGTTATATTATTTTACTTGTTTTATTTTCCGCTTGGTAGATATTGCTTTACGAATCGCTTTCTAAATCTGCAATCAATTTGACTGCCCCAAATACCTAAATATTATTCTTCTATTTACAAAACAAAACAAAACAAACAGTTACAAAATAAAACAGTTATTAATAACACATACTCACATAATACAAACATACATAACACCTATGAAATGTATGTACCTATATTTGGTTGGAAACCCTAATAGATTTATCATAATATATGTGAATATCTTGCAGTTCCGTTAAATTACATAAGTACATACCTAATAATATTAATAATATGAATCGAATTGATAGCCTTATTATTTTTTAAAGTCGTTTAATAAAAATAAAGGTTTAAATTCTACTGATGTCTGTCGTCAATCAGGATATTGGAAATCAGAAAAAATGCCTCACAAATAACCCGGTATACCTAGTAAGTAGATATTTATAGAAATACAACGTACTAAGTAGGTATAGCACGGAATAGAGAGAGAGGCAAATATAACGTGAGCAAAAAAATCGACTCAGGAGTCCTGAGTCGATTTTTTTCCTGAGTCAGGACGCAATATCGTGGTTCAAAAAATCTAAAACGTTTATTTTATTTCTGATTTTGGCATCGCATAGGTGTTAGTTACTTTTAGCTTTAAAATGAGTGGTCTAACTTGTTATTTAAATATATTTTATTGGTAAAAAAAATATAGTGAATGAAAAAGAGTAATGCCTAAGCAATGAAAAAAGGTGATAATTAACAGTAAAACAAAATGCATGCTAAAATTGATCACAACATAAATTTAATAATATTGACTGATCAATATTTAGTGTTGCCTCCCCTGGCCCTAATAACAGAATGCAATCGCTTTTTCATGGATCGAATAAGTTTCTTTACTCGGTCTTTTTCAATGCTATTCCATTCTTCAACGAGAGCCGCTTTGAGGTCCGATTTCGTGGCTGGAGCAGGATTTCTAGCCCGAACTTTTATTTTAAGTTGATCCCACAACTGCTCAATAGGATTCAAGTCCGGGCTACGCGCTGGCTAGTCCATAGCGGAAATTTCGACCTCTTGTAAATACTGCCCACGGAACATGCAGAATGAGGACTGGCATTGTCGTGCATTAAAATGAAGTTAGATTAACTTCAACGAACTTCAACTTCAACTTCTTTGAAGAACTTAAATTGCTGTGGGAGGTTTGAGTCGAATACGGGTGTTTAGGCATGTGTTTTCATAAATAATGTGTAGTGTATTATGAAATAGTCACGAAACGTTTAATAACATTGATATAAATAAATAAATAAAAACATTTTTGTTCATCATAAGGTATTGTATACACTCGATGAACGTCAAATAGCACAGTTTAATAAAAATAACACTATCTTATTTGAACTTGAACGTGGATGTCCATGGGTAACACTGCGCAGTGACGACTTAACATCAGGTGGCCTGCATGCTTATTTGTATCGTTGTGATAAATGTACGAATAAAAACATGTTTTGCGCAACTGCCTCCAACATGCATACTCGTGAGTGACACTAACTGCGTGCTCAATAAGTATGACCCACTTCCCAAGATCCTGACGCAGGAGTGCAGGACAGGGGTCCGGATTGGCGTAACTACTGTTGATTATGCGTTTATTGTTGCGTGATGGACGCGTGAATATCGTTGCAGTAGGTCACCCATCCGTTATTATAGCTCGTTATGATGTAGGTATTGTATGATATACCTGCCTACTTGAGTATTAGGTACACAGCTACCACGCAAGGTTGTCTTATGGGTGTGTAAGAGGCATGAGCGTAGGTACTCAAGTTTCGATCCGGAGGAGGCAGGGGAGTAAAACCCAGGGGCCTATAAAAAATGTATGCTTCCAACAATATGTAGGAACATGATATATCAGGGAGGGACAGCTAACCTCCCCCTTTAAGAGGTACAAGAACATTGTTTTCTCCAATAATAATGTGTTCCAACGTAACTAATCAATCAAAAACTCGCTTACGACCATATAATTTTCTTTCGTTAGTTTTCTCTATACAAAACGAAGTCGACGACTACCCGTGCAAATATTCGCTGCCGCTTTTCAGTTAAACAAAGAAGCTTCTTGGATTTAAATGCGCTTAACGATTTTGGAGGAACTAGGCCAACCGAGTTACCAACCAGGTCACGAAGCAGCTTCAGAATCGGGCCAAATCCCGGGTCACCCGTCGGTGTAGCCTTCCTCGTTAGCATCCGCTATAAGGGTGTAAGAGCAATTGTGATACTGAAGTAATATGAACCTTCAGATTCTTCATTCAAAATGTACAGGGATGTTTCGCAGCGTAAAGTTTGAATTTTCAATTTAGGTGGAACAATTGAATTTCTATATCATAGTGTTATTATTTTATTTGATGCAACTATTTCATTTACTTGCTTCTACCTACAAAATCGATTTGCACACGAGTCATAAAATACGAGTACCTACAGAGACCCAAAAATTCTTAGATTCCGGGTTAGTGTTACAACTTACTTACAACATTTTAAATTACGAGTATAAAATTTAAACAATTTTATCTTGATATTTTGTTTTAATTCTATCGTACATTCAGTGTGTCGCTCTCCATCTATTTAGATTACGTATATTTTAAACTGTTTGTTGGATTTCCATTATGAATAATGAAATTATTATAATAATAAAATATTCTATCGTTTTACACAAATGTCTCCATCCACAAACATCCCAGCTACAGTAAAGTAAAAGCTCGCAACTTAAAAAATTATGAACATCTGGTACTGAGTATTTATTGGCCTCTGAAAATATCAGCTATAGATAGGAAACCTACGTGAAGTTACCAAATCTACTACTACTGTACCTAGTCGGGCTTCTAAGGATCATCAGGGTGATGGTACGAATATGCTGACAAAATTAGCTTAAAGATTCCGCTTCAACTCCGAAGGTACCGTTGATGTAGATAAGGCTGCGGTGACCTGACCCGGCCTTGTACTAGATGTGTGGTACTCACTCAGTTATTATGTACCTTCTTACTTTATAGTTTTATTTGTATCCAATCCGTTTATGGGTAGTACATTAAAGTTTCATAGAAATTCATTTCATTTAAAATTTAAGTGATTATAATTTATATCACCGGAGATCGGGGGATCATTACCTACATGAGTTAACAAAAAAAATCCCGACGAATTGCGAAATGCTTCGTTTTTTAAAAGTCTGTTGTCATTTTTATTTAGGTAGTCCCTACATTTTCACTTGTGTTCAGTTCAGACATGTACGCCTTAAGTATTTAAGTAATTTTTAATAAGACATGAGGTTTGCCTTGCGCTAGTGTCTACACTCTACCTACTCGTGCCTACGAAACCTTATACAACGTTAATAGTTTAATACTACTTAGCTACGTACCATGCGCCATGTGCCGCTCTATGAAATGATAGATTAAGTTATGATTGAGTTAGTTTAGGTATTTCTATTATACTTTCTAGATGAGATTTAACTCAAATCAATACTTATACCTACATAATATGTTGTCGTTACATTAAAAGTTTGAGAAGGGTTTGATTCTGACGGCTACTAAAATCGTATGAATCGTTAGAAATCGAATAAACGTGGCCGGGCCGTTAGATGCCTAAAATACTTCTTACATGGATAATAATAATATCTATCTTTTTCCGAAAGTCTCAAAGACTTACTACGTACCTATAGTTGTTAACAAGATTAAAGCGTTCAAGCGTTTAAATATTTTTCAATTTCGTTTATAAATATGGTTATGTTCAGGGCAAAGCTCCGCTGAATGTAAAGCTGTTTTCAATAATAATACAGGCCTTTGATTTAAATCGTACAGCTAACCGACCGGAGTTCCATTAATGGAAGGATAATATTTGTGGAGCTTGAAGCCTGAGTAAATGCTATACGGCGCGCGGCGGCGCCAGTCGAATCGATTGACAATATTTAAGCTATCAGCGCTCAATCTGAATTGCAATTACTCGTGAAAATACAGTTTCAGTCTTTAGACTGCATCATGATTAGATTTTGAGTTGCCTGGTTCAGATTATATTTAATCCTGTCTGAAAGCATAATAATGTTAGCGAAGAAATATTTTTGCTTTGTTTTAAATATTGGAAAATATGTTTTATTTTAAAAGATAACTTTTATAAAATATTTTAATGTAGGTATTCAGTTCTCTATGTAGTTAAATTCTTTGTGGCAATATTGTTTTAAGGAAATTACAAATCGTAACAGCCTAAGAGCTATAGACATGAAAATTGTAGGTAGGTGCAGAGGGTTTTTGTAGAGAAGAGAGGAATCAAGGATTACTTATTGAAAATTCATCCTCTAAAGGGGTTAAATTGAAGGAGAAGAGGGTTTACATCCATTTATACATTCATCATCACTATTTCAACTTCTACTTTATTCTCAACTTTTCTTCGCCATTTTCATAATTTGCGAACTACGAGTAGACCTATGTCGGTGACTTTCATTCGTCTGCGGATTTTATCAGTGTGTCTTTCGCGTAGAGAAATACTCTCTCCATTACTATTCTCCTTTTACATTATCATGGGAACCATGTCAAGCAAAGGACTTTAAAGGCGTTATTAAAAACGAATCGATATTCGATGACCTGAATTAAAATAAAGGCCTGTCGGGGTTGGCTGTCGCTATAGACATCAGGGGTGAGGTATTTGAGCATCAACCGACAAACACATGGCGATTTTCTATACCTAACGGTTACAGTAGGTATGAAGTAGTCATTTTGAACTGAAAAATTTTAGCTATTGTATACAACTATTTATTAAAGTTATCAGTATTTCGTTTTGGGAACTTGATCTATTTATCTATTTTACCTACACATACTCGCTTTGTTTGCGGTCAAGTCTATTTTAGGTTTTTTAAATTTGTAGTGTTTTTTAAATTGAATTATCAAATGCTAGTTTTTTAATGCTAACCTGTGATTATTAAGAGTAAAATTGTACCAGTGTAATGAACCAGAGCAGTGTAATGAAATTTGCTCGAATTATAGTATGGTTACATGGCAATGGCATGCTTTGATTTGTCGTATGCAGGGGTGCGAATACGTAGAAGCACAGTAGGTACTCGTAGCATCGATTTACGAGTACGTTCTGAAACTGCTACGACGCGGTATTTAACTGAAGCCGTAGCAAAGTTGGCATAAGCCTTATAAATCTATCTACCGCTCTTGATTACGTGCGCTAGTGCATTCATCACACTATTCAAAGGTCCGATTGTATCCGACCTCCAAACCGTCTCGAATATTGTTTAGTTTACAATCGACATTAAATAAGAAATGTCACGTATCGTTTCAACTAAACATAAATAATGTTTGAAGTTGCCACGCTTTGTAGGTAAGAGTGTAGGATCATTTCCTGGGATCTTTTCTCTCTTTCAGTTCCGTACGCAGTACCTAATATCAATCAAGTCATTGTTATGGCCATGCAGTAGAAGCATGATAAGTTGATAACTCTACATGACGTAACCAACAACTGTAATAATGATTATTAGAATCCTGTCCTTGCGAAGCTCGATGGTAATGACAGAATTATTAGTTTATGCATAAAAAACGACTGTTCAATCTGCTGATCACGTGACGAAGTACGATGCTAATGATAGACGTTCAGTAAATATTGCGGTTCATCTGGGCCCCGAGTCTGCTTTTTACAACCTTGGTGACGTAATGACGACATTTGTGACTGATCAATCATTTTGAGACTGAATTGCGCTAGAATTGTGATCAGTGTCGTATAATCGCGATTGCGGAAAAACGATTAGGTACGATTACTCACGCGGTTATCAAGATTTAAATATTTTAAAATATTAATCATAAGAATGCGTCTAGGATGATTTATATAACGATAATTATTGCATGTCAGTGGTAAACCTGTGGGCTTAGTACGAGTTTTGACAGTTTAGAAAACCACGATCGAGCTATCACGCTATACATTGCAAATCTCGTACAGTACAAAGTTGCATTTCAATAAGAAAACGAGCAATGAACACGGGCCACTTTTAGTACTCCTCGCACTCACTAGGGGCGCTGCTAGTAGATGCATGGGCCAAAACGAAACCAAATCTAGTTTACAGTAAACTGTAAAAACTCGTACTAGGCCCTCTAGACAACATTACTATTTATAAACCTATGTATGAGTCGCTAGTTGTAAATACAATGTAAGATGTTTACGAATGTACGTAGGTACCTGACCATAAAACAACATACTCGTATGTGTACGTATAGGTACTACCACGTGGCCGTTTCTAGGCCTTATAAAATATTAAGGCACGGGAAACTAATTGCTCTCATTTACACGAAGGGTTTAAAGATTACTCACTCAGAGATCAACCATTAAGGTAAATAATGTAATTACACCTGGCTACTACACTGGCTTTGATGAATACAGGTCGACTTAGAGTTGCGAGGAAAGCTGTCAAGTCGGGCGAGGCCGGGTCAAGGCGCTAGTCGGATATAAGAACAAAGAAAGTATAGCACTCATCTTTAACTACTTGGTGTAGGAACCTATATCTTACAAACTTCACCATTTTATTCCTATCTAGGTACGAGTGTCTTCATACCTTATGCCCCAGTTTATGTCCCACTGCTAGGCATACGTCTCTCCCCACAACCGTGGAAGGCTGGAGCATACTCCACCACGCTGCTCCAATGCGGATTGGTGGACATACGGGTTAGTGGGCAACCCGTGTCGGACGTTGTCAAACCGCCCAAAGGGCCTCCGACCAGGTTTAACGCCTGTTATCTTTCGATAACAACCGACCGACGGCTTAACATGCCCTCAAAAAGCACGGAAGGAAATTTGCCACTAGCGGTCACCCATACGTACGGTACGGTCAAGTACTAGTATGTTGTTTAAATTAAAAGAAATCCCTACTTGCGCTACTGTTATAATGTATCTAGGTTTAATATTTGTGTTACTTTGTGTAGTACAACAAAGTATATTTTGTTTGTTCGGGAACTCCAATGGGCTATTCCTATACTTAATCGTAGTAGTGTACATTTTTATACAGTTGTGGTTGGAGCGATAGTGATGCGTAAGTAGGTATGTGTAGATGTCATGTGGGCTCGCTATCTAGATAAATCTTTAAGGCCTACCCATTAATGTAACTACACAGATACTTGATTTTAAAGGAGTACCGAAAATGTTTTTTTACGGTCAACCATTGTCAAAAGGGTGCCTGTCGATGGGATGTAGTTAATTGATTTATTAAACTTTTATTTACGTGTGTAAGTGTATGTGAATACCTTACAATGAATGAAAGCAATTTTATCTTCTTTTCTTTTTTGGCCTTTTTTTGGGGTTTTGGGCAGGAAACCTCTGGCTTGGGATCCTCAAAAATTTCATTTAGAGCAGCATCGCCTCGTTGAAAAGCGACGGGTGTGCTGTGGCAAGGGATCGGCCATGTAGGCCACCTAGTTTTGCGACCTCCTACCTCCCTCCCGCCCCAAGGGAACCCGTGCCCCTGCGACCTATTTATTTCCTACTTTACGTAAGCCCGCTTATGCTCGTCCTCGGTTAGCTGTTTGCTCAATATCTTTAACGTTCTGCGTTCATGTTTAATCATTTGCTTTGTTTTTCTGTCGACTTGGTATTTACGTCTGCTTTTTACTAGCACATCATTGTGTAACGATTATTTTATAATTGCAGGTTTGAAACGCTTATAGTTGACACTACAGAGATATTGTATGCTCAATGCAGATGTAGGTACTCGTAACATCGCCTTATAAGTTTCTAGTGTCATTGTCAGAACTTACCCAAATTTACCCTTTCTTTACACTAAATGTTGAGTGAAACTTACCACAATACATTAATAAATCTCACCTAAATCGGTTAAGACGCTTCAGAAATTTTATTGCGGATAAAATATCATTCTTTTATCCCCAATAATAATAACAGTCATTTCAGAGCATACAGAAATCTGCATATAGTAGCAATCTATGTTATGAGCAGTTTTTTTATTCATTTATTTATAAGAAAATTATAAAGTTAGGATAACGATTTGTTAATCAATTTAGTTTCTCAACCAATGTTAAAAAGCTTAAGCTATTCGAGATCTATTAGGTAGCTGTTGACGAAATAATGCTAATAAATTACTGCCATACTTTTTATTTCTATTTTATCACAGACTCTAAGTATTTTAGTAATTGACACAAGTAAGTATTTTGGCGAGATCGTGAGTTGAATGGTTGATGACTTCTTCATGTAGGCTTATTGATACGATAACAACGGTTTTTTAACCGCAACTTGCACGTAATTTTGGAGAGGGGCCAATGAAGCGAAGCGTGTATCGTAATTAAAACCATTTTTAATTTTTTTTTTGTTTTTATTATTGTTTTTATATTTATTTATAAGTTATTTTAAGTTTTTATATATATTAAGATAATTGGAAATAATAAAGAGAACCTATCTTAAATGGAAATAATAAAAAATTTTAAGCCGTATAATATGATAATGTCATACGCAAAGTATTGCAAGTGACACGTGTATGCAGTTTGACCTGCATATGAAGACACTACATACTGCAATGCATTAGAATGCACTCGTGGTGTAAACAAACTAGAGCATGTGTACTTTCGAACAATTTATTTGTATTTATTTGTTATAACAAGTTGTAGAACTTTAGAAATAAGTATGAAATACAAGGAAAATTGCATCCTCGATTCTTTGCCGCAGTCGTATAATTTCGTTTAATTAATAATGCACGTCATTCAACAACCTTGTTTGTTATATAATACGCAA
Organism: Noctuana haematospila; assembly: GCA_018231265.1. NCBI lineage: Eukaryota > Metazoa > Arthropoda > Insecta > Lepidoptera > Hesperiidae > Noctuana > Noctuana haematospila. The sequence continues at coordinate 4,185 of DWQL01000705.1, read as the reverse complement.
TTAAAATTAACATAACCGATGCATATGCGTACCTACCTAAATAAGTCGTATCGAACAAAGTTATATTCATAACTTTGTTAGATCAAAGTTAATTAGTTTCGAAGCTCTTTTTGGCGTTTTCAAGAACTGGAAGTAAGAAACTTCGTGAGCTTTGTGTGTTTGAAGAAGGAGTTTGTGAACTATTTAGCTGATTCTTCTAATATCTACTAAAGTATACTTTCATGGTAATAAAGTAGACCAAAATATGTACTGTAAGTAAGTAGATAAACTGAATATTAAATCATAAATAACAGGCCTGTTTTACTTAGAAATTCAAATTTCTACCTACCTATAGTATTAGAAATAGGTAGAGGTACACGTAGGTAAGTCGCAAATCTTCTGAAGTGTCGTCGGATGAAAATTTAAATGACAATAATTTCTTACTCAACACTAAGTATCTAATACGACTTTACTTTACTTAACACTAAGGAATACGGCGAGGAAACTTAAGTAATTTTATTTTGTGAATTGTTTTTGCATGTGCGTCGTGTTTTTCTTTATTTCTTTCAAATAGATACTTAAATTGTAGATATGTATAAAAATCCGACAAAAGTATATAAAAATAAGAATCGTGGTTCGCAGTTTAGCTTTATGTGTGTAGTGTTCCTAATTCAAAACAAATTCCCTTCTAATCGAGAGCAAGCGAAAGTGGCTTCAAGCTTGATGAAGTTAAATTCCAAAGGTTACGTTGAAACTTTCGCTTTCACACACGCAGTGTTTTACGAATATTAGTATTGACCCAAATATGAAGTAATGGCCAAGAATCGTTACCGAGACAGAACACGCGAAACTAAAGTAAGGGGACGTTGAACTAGGACCTAGTTCCAAACCACTGTGACGTCAATTGACTGAATAAAAAATGAGTGTGTTTAGAGCTTGGACAATGCGTCTGTGTTTCGCATGCATTAGGTAATTCTAAAACAATAGGTACCTACTGTTAAAATGAAATAATACGAAGTTAATGACAGATGTTCTGTAAGGTAACATTAGCATTAGATAATAACTCAATATTAAATAGGCTCAATGTTATTTCACCTATACAGTGCGGTATTAACTTTAGCTTTATAAATTAGGTTCAATTTAAAAAGAAAAAGCTGCTTTAATGCAGGCCGAAGTTAAAATTGGCATAATTCTTATTTCTCAGTTAGGACCATGATCGTGCCCACTTGAAAAAAAATCAAGTTAAAGTGAGTTATTAAGTTACAAATATGTAGGTAACTTAATAACGATAGTTGTAATTTGCTTTTTTGTTTTAAAAATGAATAACAAAGCTAGTTGTAGGTACATAGCAAAACTAGGCTACTGCAGTTTGGCGTAGAAAATGGAATATTTGGACTGTTTAATGTGACCTATATTCCAAGCAGCTCTTTGTGAATAAAAGCCAGGCGAGTGTGGCCCGAAACCTTCAGTTATAAATTTTGCCGCGCCGCATCGCCCGATGCAGCGGTTCAATAGAGACCACTCAGTTTTTGAAACGAACACAGAGGGGCCTAATTCGAGTCGTCGTACTATACTAGCGGTTACGCCCTTCTTGATTTATTCTTAATTTAGCAGTAGTGTGAGAGGGGCCGGGGGCAGGTTCTTCCGCGCATACCTATACTCGTATAGAACACAATGCGGCATCGCTCTGCGTCGACGTGAATCCGCGCGCCAGCGTACTAGCCACCGCCACTGTCATAAATATACATCGCACAGCCCTCGTAGCTGCCATACCATCATCAGCCAAGGCGGGTGCAGCCGTGTCCCGGTCCCGAGGCAGGTAAGTGGAGCTTGCCGCCTTACCCTTGTTACAGGCCCGCGCTTTTCCGTTGCAATTTTTCACCGACTATATGCTGCTGCGTGGTTAACGGGTTATCGAATTGTTATCTAGCCTCGTGTAACGCCTGCGTTCGTAAAAGGTACTAATTTATGCACGTTTAGTGTTTCCACTACGCGCTGTGAGTTCGTCTGCCTGGTATTTAGCGGTGCGACACCGTTCGCGGTGCCAAGTGGAACGATCCGACGCGGCTCAACGGTGCGTAATTCGCGTGATGCATCAATGTTTTCCATGACACAGTACATACAGTTTATCTCTTTGTTAGTGTAGTGTATAGTTAATATAGGTACTTTATGTACATAGGTCTGTATGATAGTACACGTGTAACTTCTAACCTAGATCGTTATTACTAGGTCTTCATGTAGGTACTTGCTGTTTATCGTCGCATGTTTGCTTCTTGTGTGGCCCCAATATCGCTATTCATCTGTTTTGTTTATTTAATTTAAATTTGTGGTTATGTGATTTATTCCAAATGTGTTAATTATAATAAGTATCTAACTAATATAGTCAAAAAAATAATAGGTGATAAATTTTCTTATACATAACAGCTAGGTTCATAATTTTTATAAGTAATTTTTTTTATTAAAACAACATTCTGCTAAAACTTGTTCGCGGATTATTTCAGTTGAACTAAAAAATTATAATCAAAATGCGTGTAATAGAATATTGTGTAATTGTAAGTATATTATCTAACAAAAACAGTTCCAGTGTTTATTGGGGAATTAAGTATCTACCTATTAGATAAGGGTCAGTTACGAAATATATAATTTAAATACCCACACTGAAGTTACAATACACTTGTATATAGGTTGTACTCAAACGTAATTTGAGTTAGCTCTTTTGATTTCCTCAAAGTTAATTAACACAAATTACCAATCTACATTGATATACGAGTAACACCGCATCCATTAGGTATAGGTACCTATGTATGCGTTACTAACCGAAAATCACAAGACGGTGACCTAATAATTAAATTTATCCTATCTCACTAAATTTCAGTATTTCTTTATCTTAAACTTTGTTTTCATATCTATTTAGTTCAAGATCAGTTCTGTATCCAATTTTAATATACCTAGTATTATTGAAAATCCCATCACCTGCAACTTTAACTAACTAGTGCTTATTTTTTAAAATTTATAATCTGTAAAAATTGTTACCTAACCAGAAATTACCTACTCTTATAAGATTCTACTATAACTCGTTTCTAGTTGGAATAATGTCATTCATTCATTTATAATTCCTTGTATGAACTAAAAAAAGATCCCGAAGGTGTGGTTACTTACAACTAGAAGTATCCAGGTGTTTTTTACTGATTAATCGTCTCTGTAACACCTGCGTCATACCTACGTACTTCATAGTTTTTAATGTTTTTATCCACGTTTTAGTCTGACGATAAATTTTATCCCAAAATTTTTTTATTCCCGTAACTTACCGCGAATGCCTAGTATTATTGATGAGCAGGTAAAGATTTGAATTTTTTGATAAAAGTTAGGTAATTGACTATTTGCCACACCCTATACCCTATCTCGGTAACCACCAGGAGATATTGGAGTCCAACGCAACCTATTTAATGTAAAAAAAGTTTCAATTCGAATTGTTTCCTTTAAAATAACTTATCTATTGTTATCAGTCATTATTATCATTTAATTGATAATACGAGTAGGTAGATAAGTAAGTACCTACTTAGTTCTTACAAACACAAATGCACTCTCTTATGTTTGTGTTTCATAACAATATATACTGCCTTAACGTTCGATTCGATGTTACAACAGTTAAGTACACATAGAAAATTGAATCTATTGTTTTTTGTATGTGATTAGACAAATAGATCGGTGGCACGTACCTACGTACCTATAACCAGTTGCAATAATAATAACATTGGTGCAAAGTTATGTCAATTTTCTTTATCTATGATACGTATCTATGGTACGTAGCAATATGTGTAGTTTTTCTTAATGTCGAATTGGAATGATTGAAATGATTGAATCAACAGTAAATTTACTTTAGTCATACCTAGGTACTATAATACATCTTAGGTAATAGGTAATCTGTAGTAAGTAGGCAACCACTAAAAAATCAAAGAAACTTGTTTAACAACAAGAAGATATTTAAGAGATAGGATCGTTAGAGATAACGTATTACTAATATTATTTTCTCTAGATAACAAGTAGATAATGCAGATACAAAAGTATATTTGAAGAGTAGACATTTCCGTAACGTAAAGAGGTCGATTTCGGCAATCGGCAGGCCAGCGTACCGTGAGCCGCACCTGCTGGCCCACCCGCTGCTGTGCCGTCCGCATAAAGTCGCCAGAGCGTTTCGGCGGAGGT
>DWQL01000704.1:0-13799 GCA_018231265.1 Noctuana haematospila | reverse complement strand
TCATACAAAGTGTTTCTATTGTTCTCGTCGATACTCGATAGATAAGGCGTTGAACGCACAGTCGCGTCGGTGGCACCACAATAATGAATTTCAAAGTGGAACTGCCAAAATTTCGGTCGGCAGTGAACGCGTTAATATATCAAAGAATTTTATGACAGTAATGATTATTTAAAGTGATAAAAAATGCCTTGGATTCGAGCTAAATCTGCCAGGCTATTTCTACGGCCAATGTAATGGCTTTTAACTTAATCGATTGCGAGCAGTTCGCGGTGGAGTAATAGTGACGCACATGCCTAGCCGTCACGTGCTCACCTATCAGGCTAAAGCTATACTGCATAGTTAATAATTTCATATATTTTATATTTATACACTTGATTTTATAGGAGTGCCGAGAGTTTTTTTGTGCCGGCTTCTTTCGGGAGAAAAAAACTCTGTCTGGGCCTACCTCAGCCAAAAGGGCGCCGAAAGCTAAATACCTTATGATGAATAAAAATATTTTGATGCGTTTACTTGCCTGATAATTCAAACTGAACGACTTAACTGACACACCATACCAATATGATACAAAAAAAAACCTATATATTTCATTTATGTACATTAATTTTCGACTTTACAATAGAAATCTTAGATCAAAATCTATGCATAAGTATTTAATTATAAAAAAAAATATAATTTACCGTCTAAAATATATTAAGACAGTAACTTAAATTTAAATATATTTTTAGGGTTCATCCATAAACTACTTCACGGGATCTCGTATCGGATACATAACCTCCCCCTAACTCCCATAGTATGACGTCATACACTCCCCCCATCTCCTATGACGTCATAATTATATTTCATAAATTTAATTTTAAGCTTAAGTCTCAATGGTAATATAATTAGAAAAAAATTAGAATCTACCAAAGAGCAAATACTAACTAATAACTAATTCTATTTAGTGTGCACTAGTTTGATCGACGTTAACAGTTAGAAAATAAAAAAATAGCAGTTACTTTTTATTAATGTTTGACTAAACCATAATATATTATGACTAACGGTAAATTTTTTGAAACATTAAAAACAGGGGTCGTTATTAATGTTCTTTTAAAACCTTGACATTATAATTTTGATAAAATTAGATTCGAACCTATAAATCCTCTACAAGAGAATAATCCATTGATACTGAAAAAATCGGGGCCTTATTCGCTATGACACAAGATTCCTTATCAATAACGTGTAATGTCATAACGCGCTTAAAACATAAACGTGGGTTCCAAACGCGCCACGCCAATAAAAGAATAATATACAATACGTGTGACACCGCCAATCGTGAAATGTGCGTCATTTTGCGTGGAATTGAAAAATCATATTATGCTGGCCGCATTACGTGTATTAAATGTCATAGTGAATATGCCCCCCTCCACCCCTTTCCCCCGTATCGTAATTTCTCTTGCGACCATGCATGGATGGTGACCACCAACTATCATTCATGGTCAATATCTTTCTTACAATTAATTATAAGTATATGAAAAAAGAATATGTTACCACATGATATTAAGATCTAACTATATATTTATATGCCTATAAATGTATTACAATTACTACTCACTAACTTAATATATATACATATACACACACACATATATATGTTTGTATGTATGTACATATAGTACATATACATCATTATCGTCGCCTTAGTGCTCACTTCTTCAATCTGCCACATTTGCCGAAAATGACTTTTAGATACAGAAAGATGCGCGCTTTAATTTCACATCGTTTAGTAAAACATTTAAAACATATTTTACACTAAAAAGGCCGAAAAACACGTTTTTAATTTTATCTGTACCGTGGCGTCGTAACAAATTTTTCGAAAGAAAAAACCTTTTGTGAAATTTGACTCATGGTAGATTGAGCAAAGAAGCACGAAGGCGACGAATTTTATTATATGTATCTACTATATTTTTAATAGATATATAATAAAGTTACTAGTAATAATACACGATAAATAATCGTTCATAATGTATACCAATCAGATGATTACACGTAATACACAATCTCTATGTTAAGTCTAACACTAAAAGTTGTCCATATATATTATAACGCTTGAAGTCGCGCACTAACACTGCACTGAACACGCAACAGCATCTGAAAAACAGAAAAAAAAGTAAAATTAATCTAATAATAAAACTAATAATTTTATTAAACCTTTAAACAAGCAACTGTATATCACTACACAGTATAAAACAAAGTCGCTTTCTCTGTCCCTATATCTCTATGACATGCTTCAATCTTTAAAACTACGCAACGGATTTTGATGCGGTTTTTTTATAATAGATAGAGTGATCGAAGAGGAAGGTTTATATGTATAAACGTTCACAGTTTTGCTGTAGTGTATTTAGTATCAGCATTGCACCCATGCGAAGCCTGGGCGGGTCGCTAGTATATTATAAAATTAACTTTCAATAAGAAGAACAAGCAATTAGTAGATATTGGCGTTTTGCTGATCAGTCTGAACGTTAAATAATACGGTACATCGGCTTTACGCTCCCTTTTGGCTAACGTAGGCCGGGAGAAAAAAGCCGGCGGAAAAATCTCTTGGCACTGAAAAATGGCTCCATGAAAAATGGAGTAGAGATGTACTTATACATTATTTAGGTATATTATTATATTCCTTTCATTTTGCATGATTATTTAATTTATATCACCGAATCGATTCATATACGAGTAGATTGAACTAATTTACCAGGAAATAATGATAGACAAGTAAGTATTATGTATGTTAAACAAACTATTTACCAATAGAATTAACTTTCTGTTTACATAGAGTAGGTATGAGTATGAACGTAACTATCATGATTCCACTGCATTAGATAGCTAAACTAGTGCATTGAACATTGCTTTGCTTTCGAAATGTGAGTTAAACTGTTATGTCCCACTAAAAACAAAATGTGATAGAGAAACAATTCGCCATAGCAGTTTGCTACAAAAAAAACATGCATTAACATAACCGCTTTGTTGATAATATAAGTTTTATATTTCTGCCCCGCCGTGAATCGAACCCAGGACCCTTCGAACGGCGACTGACATGATAACCACGCACCATACGGGTCGTCTATTGATAATAATAAGTTTTTGTAATTGCATTTTGATTACGATCGTTACGCAGTTTCGTTGTTCACGTCCCGGACCTACCATCTGATGCTGATATTTTCGGCAGTGCAACAAAGAAATACCTATTAGAAACAATATTCTTCAATATAATTTGTTTTATTATTATCCAGTTGATTGTTCCTTGGTGTATCTCCGAACCCCATAGTGGTCATAATTTTTTATAGGATCTAACTGGAAGCATACCCTCTAAGAAACAAAAAAAATTAGCGTGTAGAGGTCACGTACTTCGGACCGAGCACTCTTCGAAGTATTTTCACGAGTAGTGTAATCGTAATACATCTTAATTTAGTAGTCTGGGGTGTGTTGCTTTAGTACTCTGTGGCCGTGGTTGACGTCGTTAAAAATATCGTGAAACGAAACGTCAACTTTTTAAAACACGAATGCCAAACCAAATCAAACGGTTATTTGCTATTGTCAAAATAATAAAGTTAAAGAAACTATAGATTAACTACATATGTATGTACATATTTATTTATTGAATTTGTTAATTTTAAAATATTCTATGCAAAATGTATACAAGTTAAGTAAAATATAACTCGCTTCTTTAAGTATTACTGTCAGTGACTACCTGTTTGTGATAACTCGTTTTGCTCACAACAAATTAATGTAAAGAAGATATGCAACAACAAATCCGATTTTACTTTACTACAGAATTATGTTACCAATGTGCAGTTAAAACAGTGTCTTCGCTGCTATAAACATTTATTCATCATCGTGAAAATATAGCGCCAGTAACTGTTTACGCATCGATTCTCCTGGCCTCTTCTAAACTACTAGATTACAATGTCATCTTCACGTATACCGTCACCTGCCCGCTCCCAAGGGGCGAGAGCCACGCCTCGTCGCTACAAACCTCGGGCCTCGCGCAGTGTGTGCTCTCCAGGGCGCTCAACCAGCTCAGTAAAACTCAGTGCTGTTGTCATGTCTCAAATGGACTTTGAGTTGTCACCGTTGCCGACTCGTCGATCTGTGTTATCTGATACCACGGATATAGAAGCTCCTAGGCGTAAGTTTTGATTTTTTTCTATTTATTTCCAGTAATTTAACAACAAATTTGCAAGCTAACTGTTGTTCAGCTGTCACTGTTAAAAATCTGACTTTGCATTGCACTTAGACTGATCTTTTTAATAACACCCATTGTGCATACTGTATTGCCTTTTCTAAGGAATCAAATGGTCACCTTGTAATTATTATTAAACTGAATTACATGTCTCTAATTGAACTAGCATGTTGTATTACATTCTTTAAAATAATTTACTTCTACTCAATTGGTTCCTTGTTGTGAAATTGATATTCTCTGTCTCAACCTTCACTCCTGCAAAATAGTTTTAAATCCAACCTATTTATTGTTATAATTATGTAATAATGTCTTCTTTTCATTGTGTATTTATAATACCTACATTATTTGTTTTAAGTTTTACAACTTAATGATATAATGTCACGCAACTCAAAAGTTCTTGGCAAATTCCAATTTACCAAGTAGGTTATAAATAAATTATATAACTACTTAATTGAAAAACTAATAATAATTTTTTTTTATAATTTTTTACTACAAAAAAATCTGATGTCAATAATTCTTTTATCACCAATATTTTATATCATTTAAAAATTTGTTTGTTCCAAAACAAATTGAAAATAACCACAGCCCTCTTGATTACACTTGATTACTGTCTTAATGTGTATAAAGAGATAGCTGTGTTTGTGTTTGTCAGTTGAAATACCTAATTGAAAATAAGTAAATACTATTAAATGTTATAGCTATAATGAAGAAAAACATAGCATTGTGACAAAACTGTATGCCTGAGAATTCTCTGTAATAGTTATTGAATGTTCACTGACTGACACATTCTCATATTTGAAAGGAGACCTGGGCTTTGCAATATGACTGTGACAGGTTAATAATGATGATGAAACCGAAGGTAATGCTTTGAATTATTTCAGGTCGTAGTTGGTGGAAGAAACTAAATGAAAACTCTAGAGAAATTATGGAGGCCCTCAACAACAAGGAAACTGTTGAAGTTAATGCCATAGAAGAGTTTATTGAAGTTGATGTACAAAGGTATCTACTTTTTTACATAAAAAGGCTTGCTCAGAGATTTTTCTCAAAGTGCTAATTGTTCTTTGAAGTTACAAAAATTTTTATATGCATAAATTTTTTTTTTCAGTCAAGAAAAAGAAAATTACACTTTGGATATGCCAGAAAGTAGTGATAATGAATCAATCAGTAGTATTATCATCCCACAACGAATATTATTTACACAAAAAGATAATCAGCAGCAAAATAAATTCGCCCATATTATTGACACTCGTAATTCTTTAGCAAAAGTCCATAAATCTCATGTTGTGGAGGAAAATGCTTTAAATGTTGGCCCTAAGAATCTTTTCAATAATGGCACACGACCAAGAAATAAACCAATTTTCCCTTCAGGCTTACTCAATATTTCTGCTAATAAGAATTTAGCAAATAAAACAAAGGAAACTACTGCTGAGGTGCATGGCCAAGTTAAATCTTTGTTTGGAAGTCGACCGGGCACAAAGCGAAAAAATATGTTTGTTGATTTTATTTTATCTGACAGTGAAGATGAAATTCCGGAGATTCAGCCAAAAATTTTTGAATTTCAAAAGGTTGCAGAACAATCACGCAAACCCACTTCTAACCATCGTAACCGAAGAGAATCTTCACCATCAAGTGTTACTGATATTGAAATAGATGAGTGGAGACTCTTGCCGTCATCTACGATGGTTGATCACCAGCTAGAAGATGGATTAGGATCTACACCCAATAAGAAGACTAGGTTGGGTAAGTTATCCGAAGCGACAGAATCTACAGCAAATAAAAGTAAGCTGTCAAATAAATCAATGAACATCAAAAATAAATCAAAGTATGTATCCAATTTCAAAGAAATCCAAGTAACCGAAATAATTGTGCCCACTCATGATACCGAGTTAGATGGTAGTTTGGATGATCAAAATAACATAACAAGGAAGTCTCTAAGGAAAACCAACATAAGCATAAAAAATATTTCTCACGAAAGAAGTTTAAGGTCTCAAAACAACTCTCTCAATACAAGTAAAAAGAAACCAAATAAGTCAACTAACAATACGACTACTAATCATAATCAAGATAAGGCAAATCATAGTAAAAGTACTGAACTGGGAAATCGGGAATTTTCATATGGAATGGAATCCAATTACCAGGACACGTGTGTTAAACAAAAGAACTCAGAATGTAATAATGCAGTTAATAATATTGAAAGAAATCAACATAAAGACCTAATCCGTCAGAAAGTAATTAATATTAATGGAGAGGAAATGCAGCACAATAGTATGCTTAAAGAAAGAGTAAACAGTGATAAAGATAAAGAAAATAGACAGATAGGAGAGGTGAATTTGGCTAAAAATAACAGCGTTATTGAAAATTATGAAAATGCTGTGATCTTTGAGAACCAAATTGACGAAAACGATGTTCAAGAAGCGAAGAAACACACGCAAGATGGATCGGAGGATAGTGATGAAAATATCTGTCTAAGAATGGAAGAGAATGAAGAGGAACTAAAAGAAAATCACGTTGAAAGTAAAGCTGAAGACGAGGAAGACGAAGCCAATAAAAATAATACAGATGCTAATGATAGTCAGGATATGGTCGATGGAGATCAAATGGATACCTCCAAATTAAATGACAGCCAGGAAAATGAAAAAGACGAGGAAGAAATCCATAACGACTATCATGGTCAAAGTGAAATTGAGAATCAAGCGGCAAATGCTGAAAATGATAACCAAGAAAATTATAATGACGATGAATATGATTCTGGAAAAGAAAGTGATCATAATATAGAAATTGAAGAGGAGGAAATACAAGAAGAAGACAAAGACGTGAGCGAAGCTGAAAATACTGAACTACAATATAGTCATGATAGCAACCATAGTGTGGAAAATGATAATGGCGAAGAAATGCTAGAAGACGAAGAAGAAGATAATAATGATAGAACGATTGTTAGCCAAGAAATCAAAAATGATAACGAGGTAGGTGAAAGTGAGATTGAAGACAATGCACAAACCTCAAATAACAGCAAGAGTCTAGAAGACATGCAGGAAATCCAAACCAGCCATGAAAATGATAATCAAGAAGTAGAACCAGAAAGTGCTGAAGATGATGATGAAGACAGAGTGGAAATACAATGCAGCCGTGTAAACGATGAGGAAGAAGATAGTCAAGAGGATGACGATCAGAATGACAGTCAAGATGAGATTGACAACGACATGGAAGATGAAGAAGATATTGACGACGATAGGGAAGTGGAAGAACGTGATCATTCTGGAGAAGAGGATGAAATAGGGGAGATAGAGGAAAGCGTAGAAGCGGATAATCAAACTACTATAGGCAGGCATAGAAAGAAACCGTCAAATTTGTCTTCCCCTGAAGCCCCATTATATAATAAAACGAATCAAATGGACTCATTCGCAATACAGGGACCAAACACTAGTGTAAGAAAGACCAAGAGTATGATCAAAGCTTTAAATATTAAGCCTAGTCTAGCGCCAAGAGAGAGTATAGGTTTACCAGACGGCACAAGAGAATCGAGCGCGGAAGGCTCAGGCTGGGACTCTCATAGAACCACACGGGTAACGTTACGTAAAACTTTCGGCAAAGATTTCACACCGAGAAAGTCTTTGAGAACACTTGTGATGGAGAAATCCGCAAAACGACAATCTAAGGCAAACTCCGCCGAACCGAATGCTGAGATTAGTAAGTTTCCGCAAGCGAACTCGACGGAGTTGCCAGCTGAGGAGCCGACTGATATGCAAGATGATGATATTGATGATGTGCAGGTGTCAGACCACGAAGCGTCGAGGAGGCAGCGCCAAACTACGTTGGAAATGTATTTGCAAAAAGTTAAAACAGAGAATATGGAAAGGCGAAAACAACTGGTAAGTAATTATCTACAATCGTTATTTTCTAATGCCGACTGGTGGATATTAGATACTAAGTGCTAGACTCAGTACGACTAGGGAGGTTGGTGTTATACCAGTTTATGTCGTCTATAGGAAGAAAAAAATGTAATTTATTTTGTTCTTCCTCACATTTAAGAAATATTAAACTCAACTCACTAATGCTAATCTTACTTTCACTAACGAAATATTATTTTTCTCAACAGCAAGAAGAAGTCAGGAATTCATTGAATGGCCCAAAAAAGGATGCTTTCAACTTTTTCAAAGTACCCGCAGTACCAAAGCGTCGTGCGGCGCTTCAGAAAAAACCAAAGACAAAGCCAATAACGTCATCAGTTATTCCATTAGACATGCTTCCACCGCAATTATTGGAAGACATGAAGTATAAACCACCAAAAAGATACCGACCAGCCAGTGCTTCGTGGATCACAAAAAGATTATACAATTATTTGGAAACAAAACTGGAGCCCAAGTAAGTTTTAATGTTATTGAATGGAAGAAGAAAACATACTGCGCCGACCCCAAATAATGGGAAAAGGACGGGTGAATAGATGAGGAAAGGAACGAACCATATCAATTTATTTACCCTACTCATTAAGTTTAAAAAGTTTAAAGAGAAATTTTTTAGACCTAACAATAAGTGGAGTTAAACATTACTATTTTAGCTTGATTTTATTACTTTTTCTTGACAATAAAGATTATTTGTATTGTATTTCATGTATAAAACAGATGTCAGATCGCCAATATCTTAGTTATGGAGTTTTCAGAAAACATACCCGAACAATTTTATTCTCTTAAACTTAAACACACGTTTGTTGCCTTCCTAATGTTCTTAATGGTATTTAAATTTTCAGATATGACTACAAAGCTCGCGTCCGTTCAGAAAAATTAGTAGAAATGATATACGAATTCACTAAATCCGTACGTCGCCACACCAGCGCACCCGCAGACGCGGTCAACGAGCTCAAACACGTGATGGCGCGCCTTCAAATTGTAAAAACACATTTTGAGTTTTACGAGTTCTTCCATGAGTTTATGCCTCGCGAAGTAACAGTTAAGGTGTGTACTCGTTGTTTTTTAACAGAATAATATTACATAACTTTTTTTAATATAATATAATAATATGGTCCTGGGTTTAATTAATACTATTGGGATTTCTTTGTCTAATTGTCTTTGTGTGTGTCCATGGCACGCACCCATGACGCACGGATGTGAGTGTGAAGCGTTATTTTTTAATAAATTTTTTTCAGGTGGTTCCAGATGCCTTCAACAATATACCAATACCGAAGCACGGGGTTTTCTCCGATATTTTGCGTTGACGGCGAAATGGATATTGCTATCAGTTTGTTTTGTACCTTACTATGTGACGAAAGATATAGACACTTATGTTTAACAGTTTTGTGTAGTGAAGAATATAAGGAATTGTTTTAACTTTGTGTGTTTTAGCTGTTATTATAATCGGTCTTCACTTGCCCACAATTAAATGCATGAGTTTCACGTTCGAAATAATTCACAGTAGTTTCAGAGTAAAGTTCGCGGTTCGACGTGATGTACATCTGAGAACCATGCGCGAAACGAAAAATATACGGAACGGCAAGTAAGTGTAGAGCGGGTTTAGTAATTAAATAAAATATTTGCTGAAAAAACTTTTAAGCTAGGTTTTTAGTGTTAATGATTTACTTTTGTTAATTATGCTGGACGAATGAATTTTTGTAATAAACATTTTGTATTTTAAATTTTCTTTTATTTATTTCATTTTACGCCTACATTGATGTAAGCATCACTTAATTAAACACTTCATTTTACTCATAAAGGAGGTAATTTTAAACTGTTTAATTATGGGAGAAATGTGAAAGTCCGATTTGTCTTTTAAATCGTAAACAAAATGGCGTATTGTTATCTAGGACTTGTTTATTTCGAAAATAGTAGGATACAAATGTACATCTATGTTACAATATATCGGAGCACCATACACATACATAAAAATTATATTGCGATAAATAGGTACATAACACACTGTGGGACATACACGTTATCTAACACACAATGGAATCTTAGCCCTTATTAAGCTATAAAAAGGCTAAACCATTGTGCACTAGATTTTACACTCACAACACTACACTAAAATTTATGGCTATTTTTCTATATTTAAACTTAAATATTAAAAACCATTACAAAAGGATCACATGCTTTTAAAAATATGTTGTATAAGGGATTAAAATACTAGCACGATACGAGAAGAAGGCAAAGCCATAGTCTTTACAACTGTTACATCGGGGCATAATTCATTAAGGAATATCATATTTCTATTCAAATTAAGCAATGAATATTAATGATACAATAATATTGTTTAGTTACAATTAAGCTAATATAATATGATAAGTATCAGTCATTAATATAATTCAAAGAACTAATAAAACGTTCCAACGTATTGTAAAAATGTTATAGAAATAAAAATAATTGCTGTACAAGTCAAGTAAGCACAAAAATAATGTCAATATTTATCTAATATTACAATAAACTTAACTTGTATTTGTATACAGTGTATTGGTACAGGGCTGGGCACACACAAGTTATAACTTAAACACAAAATACATTATTTTTAAATGTATTTATATTTAAAATATGAAATGCAAAACACATTTATTGTACTGCATTTTTTAGATTATATTACTTGAGAATTATCTTTGAAAAAATTAATTTTCAAAAGTTGCATGTTTTATTTGCTTGTAAAGGAACAAGCTGAGATCATAAGTTATTCTACCAAGTCTTCATTAATAAAATTCTTTTTGTTTGCTTTTGTTGCGTCCTAAATGAATCGTTAAGTATTTGACCGAAATGTATTTTCAACTAAAAAGTATTTAAAATACAAATAAAAAATATTTTCAGTTGATGATATATTATAAATTAAAATATGAAATACAATTTTCCATAGCATTTTAAATTTAAATGCAAAATGCGTATTTATATTTTAAATACAAGTAATTGAAATACTGCCAAGCCCTGCTATAATTCTTACTTGTGACCTCATTTCACATTTTCCAGTCCTGAAGGACTTCATAAAAATGGTGCAGATAAATTTAAAAAGGTGTTATTAACCCACGTTTCATACCATCCATTAAATATTCTCGTTGATGCCGTTTCATACAAAACTATAAAGCACATAAGAATTAATAATCAAATGACGGTAATTTTTTAATGCATCAACCATGCAATAAGATCGTGTATATGTAACAAAATATCTCTTATTCCTGTCACAGGTGTAGAAAAGAAATAAAATTACACAAAATTACTATCAAGAACAACCTAATTAAGTCCTAATGCATATATTATTACGAATAAGGAATTAATTTACGCCTAAACATTTACACGTCAATACGAATCAAAGGACGCCAATCACATGAACACTGAACACGCTACATTCATTCCAATACAAAGGTACAAAATTTGGGTAAAAATAATTTTGGCACTACTAAGACACAATTTCGAGGGTATAATGGCCGGCGCACATATGGCGAGACTAGGCGGCGAAAATACTAGAAGTATCACAAAATTCCACATGAAGTGAATACAATAATGATTCATCTGAGACCTTAGTCGCTTTCATGCCTCTAGCCTCGACATTATTTCAATACAAACAATATCAATAATAATAGTTGTGTAGCAGTTGCCAAGGGTTCATACAAACAGATTGCCATCGCCTTACCTTTGGATATGGTGTTTGTTAAAACACGAAGAAAGATTTTTAGTTTTTTTTTGACAGCGGATTTTTTTTTCTGGGACGGCTTACCTTACACCATTATTCACCCTTCACCACTGTTGAGTAACAATATGCTACGCCAGATGTGCGCCGACCCTAAGGGTAGGGCATTGGACCAAAACTACAAAAATGTATACAATACAATGTGTAGATATAATTACAAATAGTACACTATTACATTTACAAGCAACATTGATAAGTGTTTCAAAAGTACAAAATGTTACGCGTGAATAAATTTAGATATATTGCTAAAATTTAGATATAGTGACGACTAAAATTTCGTTACTATTTTAAGTACTTAGTGGTCATTTTCTACTTTTTGTGACTAAGGCTGAGAAGTGAGATTGTGAATCGCTCAGTCTTCTAAAACGTTCATTACTATCGTACTACAGTGATGTCAATTCGGAATATATTTTTCAATTTTTTTTTTTAATACGGACAATTGTGATGAATCCTGTAAGGCCGTATAAAATCTTCAATCTTGACCTGATTTGATTTGTAATATAAACCGCCAAGAAATATTATTAACTGTCTCAAAATAGATCAAAGATTGAACATCTTGTGGTTATTATGAGTTTTATACAAAAAAAAACTATCGGAAATTTAACTGGTGTTCAAGGATCTTATTATTTTTAAATTTAATTATAAAAGTTGTAATTGTCTTCTACCGATTTCTTGAAGTATTCCTAGAATACTACAGATAATCTACCAATTAGTAATATTACATTTTTATACTGTTGAGATGAAAGTATTATGTTGCATGGAACTCAAATTAAACTAAAATAAAATATATAATTTCAATTGATGCATAATTAAAATAATTAAATAAGACTGAATAAAAATTGACAGAATAAAAATAACATTATTTATAAGCACCTTAGATTAAATTATAATTTTAACATAATTAGAGAATAGAAGTAGAAAATATATATTATTGCATAATTATAATAAAATAGAAAAAAATACAACTTATTCTAAATATTTTAATTTATTAATAAGTGTATGTACCCAAAAATGCAGTAATTAAGTGTTTCCACAGTACCTAGTACTTTCTCAACAAAAATTTTGCTATTAAACTAAACTTTAATTTCATTTCTTAAGAAAATTGTGACTTCCTTTTTGCTGAAAGACGCAATGATTTGGCGGATTTTTCATTGATGAAATCAACCACCATCATAATAAATTAACTAGATTTAAGCGCCAAAA
Organism: Noctuana haematospila; assembly: GCA_018231265.1. Classification (NCBI taxonomy): domain Eukaryota; kingdom Metazoa; phylum Arthropoda; class Insecta; order Lepidoptera; family Hesperiidae; genus Noctuana; species Noctuana haematospila. Next base: position 730 of record DWQL01000704.1, on the reverse strand, counting down.
TATATAAAACTAAAATGCAAACTAAGACTTAGAAACGGTTTTAATACACGTAAATTAATCAATTAAAATTATTTTTTATCATGTTTTCTATTTGCATATGTTTTAACATTTCAAATACTTAATGCATCTTTATAAAGATAAATTGATTATTTTAAAGTTCGCTTCAATATTATTAATGTTCGAAGTCATTTCATAGTTATGTAATGGTACAGCTTATCTAAATACTAATATGTGAAGAGAAAAATTTGTACCTCTTTTAAGCTTAATATTGCTAAAACAAGATAACTATTATTCTTCGTGGGTCTAAGAATTTTAAAATTTACGGTGGATTGAACAACCTTCAAGTACTTGTTTATATCAATTTAATGGTTGTGGAAAGACTTGTGCCCAGCAGTGGAACATAAAAAGGGCTTCAGGCAAAGGTGCGTATGCGTGTGAGGGACACAAGGCAATTCCAGGTAGCGGGGGAGGGTTTATATAGTAATATAGCTAACATGGGTATCACCCGAGACAGATTGGGGTGACACCCCGATAACAGGGGTGTCACCCCAATGAACTATTACTGAACTTCCGATTCTAAATAGGTAGGGGTATAACCATCCAGTCGCCATCATCTTTACTATCTTTTTATATCCCCCCCCCCCCCCCCCCCCCCCCCCCCCCCCCCCCCCCCTCCCCCCCTCCCCCCCTCCTCTCTGGCTGCTTTCCGGGGGGGGTCCGGCCGGGGGCC
>DWQL01000703.1:0-13807 GCA_018231265.1 Noctuana haematospila | reverse complement strand
AATTTATAGTCGCAATATTATTTTATTGCAAATTATTTGTTTACTATCCGATAGCCACGTGTCTAGATTGAGTAAGTGTTCAATAGATGGCGCTGTGTTACAAGTACAGACGTTTGATATTAATAAGCGTTTGATATTATGCGGTACGAAGTTCGCCGGGGCAGCTAGTAATAATATAAGGAGATTTGGTATAATTAAAGTTAATAATGGGAGTACATAATGATAAAATTCATATACATTAAATAGTTTGCCATTACATAGGTAGGTATAGGTATCGGTACCTACTGAAAAACAGTGTGTATTGCTCGTGGATGTCACGTGGGGATACCAAGTGGTAGGTGTCAAAAGTACATAGTTTTTCGATTCATAAATATACCTACTTGAATATATTGTATGCATACATACTTTTCTTTTATGAAGTAGTCTAACAGTTTGTAGTCACGCTAGTAAGATACTTAAGTGTTTAGGTACTCAAATATTAAACATTTTAACGGTTCAACAGACAAAAAGGATTTTGAGTAACGTATACTAAACGTCCTGTAAGGTTTCTAAAAGAATTGACCTCACATAAAATGTAAGCAAAACAGTATTTAAATTCGCAAACCTTTAAAAGTCGGTAGATTATTTTGAGTGAACAATACATTTTCAATTACTTCCCATCTTCTTTTTTCCAAGAATCATATTCAAGTTTTAATACAAACTCCAACAAAGAGCTCAACACCAACAAAGGAACTATTCTTACTTCTTATGGTCTGTATTTATAAGAAATGAGAAAAGAAACTATTAAATATTAAAATTATAAAAGCTGCTATGTTTAATATTCGTTTTATTAAAATTTGTTATACCATCGTTAACCACACCCTACATTATTTCATATTGGGATGTGTGTGGGTTGGGAGCAAGTATGTTGTTGTAACTTAAAAAATTAAAACCGAAGAATTTATCATCTTAAAACATAGATTTAAAAAAAAATTATGAAAATTGTAGCCTGATTAATCCTATAACTCAGGGATTTGATTTTAACTCAGGGATTCACAAATTGGTCGATATCGACATGGACTGCATAACATGTATTATGTGAACCAACTCTCGTATAAGAACAACTAATTGCAACTAAAAGCCACAAACTAAGTTGGTATTTGAGAGGCAGAAATGAAGCTGCGGTCTCATCTAATCTTTATTCTTCGGTCAATTCGGTGCGAGTGCCGTCTATTTATCACAGCCGGCTCGTTTGTTAGGATATTCGTAAATATTTCAAGCGTTATTGCCACCATCAACATAATGTTATGGGGCGAAATTTTACAAAACGGAAACAAAAGATATAAAGCTACTACGTGGCGCTTGGTATCTCGGAATCTGCTTGTATATTAATGCTATGAAGGAAGCGATATTATTTACAATTGGTATTGCGCCTAAAATATTGGAATAAAACATGTACTCACTGATTTAGATCGCAGTTGTTTACGCCCACTTCTAAACAGGATATAATATTTTATTATGTTCATTTCGAACTTATATTAGAACAAAGGTAACATAATAAATTAAATTAGTTAATAAATAGTACCTACATAGTTTACTAGTACACAAACAATAGATTACTAAAACTCTACAGATAATAGTTTACTAAAAAGACTAATTGACAAAACCAGGTAACATAATATCCAGTATAGTAAAACGTAATTATAAAATCGAGCTGCCATCTTCAGACGAATGAAATTGAATAATTCTATTGAAAACGAAACATTATTAAAATATCTCTTGAGAGATTACGGCTTGGAGAAAACCAATTATTTTAATATTAACCAAAATTATTTGTAAATTCATTTAAAAGCTATTATTTATGAAGGTACACATAACATTAAATCTAAATCCTCTCAAATTTTATTTAAAATAGATAATTAAATTAATTTATTTAAAAAAACACAGTTTTTCAAGTGCTGACTGGAATGAAATCGAGAGGAAAGCTGAAAATACTTAGCCATAGATGTTTTTATTTAGGTTTGTACGAGTACGTTTCATATAACGACTTTAAAATGAAATCTAAGATGTTTGATTTAGCTTTGTACGCCTTTTTTAAGAAGCTCATATCGTAGTCGCCCGGGAATGCTTCAGCAGGAATAGGATTTATTAGACGATCGTGGAAGGATTAAACGTCTAAATTATACTATAGAGGACTTTTACCTATAGAGGACCTATCCAGATTTTTTAACGTTGTAACACTACTTGTTAAATGTAATTAATAAATGTAATTATTAAAATAATTTTGGTAGTTTCCGTCTGACATTGAGTCGCACGCTCCCTTTTTACATTACATTTACTCTACAAGATCCTGAACGATAGAAAGCACCATTACGCAGAGGGATGTATGTGAATAGAGTACAAACTGCGCAGTGCAAATGGAGCGCGGTGCATTATTGCGCGCCGCGCAACAAATGACGGGAAATTGTTCCGATAACACACCTGAGCAAACTATCTAGGACTGTCTGTGACATTTTTCGAGACGAGAGCTGTATTTATGGGTATGAAACGTCCGTCTATTACATTCAAACTTTTATGTAAAAAGTACTGTGTGAGGCATTATTTATTAATTGAAACCTTTCTCGGAAACAGCACTGTACTTGCACTGTACTTAAATACCCCCAGGGCAAATTCTCTCACCATACATTTTTTAATAGTACGGATTCAACACAAGAAGCGAGAACAAGTCGTCATAAAGAAACCAGTTTGGTAAATCAGGGTATCAAACTATTTTTATTTTGAGGCCTTCACCCCTACTCGTTACATTCTACCTATTATATTCTACCTATTACATTCTAGGAAGGAATTCCTCCCCACCAATGCATAAATACGATTTCACTCATGTAAACTAAAAGCATACGAAATTATTTAACAAAATTCAAACCAGGTTGATGGGCTCAAAAATGGTTAAATTTCAACTTTTCATTTCGACTCGACATTATGATTCATCTAAAAATGTTTTTCAAATGGCTAAATGAGCCCCGTTGTAGCATACTTGACTGTTACTATATTGCGGGTGTCTCATTACCTGAATTGCAAGGCTGTTTCACGGAGATAAGTAAGTGCCTCCATATTTTTTATTAGTGGTTTCCTTTTTGTCAAACCGGAGACTAGACTCAAGGTCTGTCGATTCTCTTTTGTTTTCCTCTTTTTTTTAACTTTTATCCTCTTTGCTCAGACCCTGGCGAATGAATAAACATAGTCTACTATTAACGGTACGAAAAAAAATAACCGTTGCCAAAGCAGTAGCTAAGCGCCATAAAATTTATCCGCAATTCAGTCTAATGAGAATAACATAAACTTGAAGCATGGCGTAACCGCACAAAATGAGGCACCCGTATGCCCGGCCGGCCCGGAATGCGCCGGGTCTATTTAGAGATCCCTAAATTGGATGTTATTGAGTGAGTTATTTAATACGAACTGGCTCCACGTGCATTTTTGCCTATTATTATTATTGGGGCTTACACAAGCCCAGCTTAATCCAATGAACTTTCATTATGGTGCGTTTCGGCCGAGTTTATTTGCTTGCGAGGCTTTACCTCGAGCCTACTCGTACCCTTAATAGCACGCTCTCCGACAGAAATTGTTGCTTTTGGGGCACGATAAAGTAATTATTAAAAATTGCTTTGAATATTACTTACAGAGGATATTGTTTTTATTTGCGGTGTGTTCTATTTACGAGAAGCTGCGGACCAAAAAGTTGATTTGTAAAAAAAGTGGCGTAAAGAAGTTCTCTTTGAAACCACATTTCCCTAGGAAAATATAAAAATTACGCAAGCGTACTAAACAGTGTTCTTAAAAACGTAAGTTTTTAGCGTTGAAAATTTAATTTTTTGCTAAAGACTCGATTTTAAAGAGGATTCCTTTAAAAATTAAAGTCTAATTTAAAGTAGCTAATGGAGTGGGAAACTACCGCTTTTCTAAGCTAGATGTAGACTAGCTTTAAAGACTGGAATGAAATTGAACTTTAGCTGGTTAGGAGTCGCGGTTTCTGCGGACGGTGTGGGGAGGTTGGGAGGGGAGGCTGCCCGCCGCTAAGCATCATGTTTATGACTTCTATAGGGAAATAGCATCCAACGATGTACCCACTAAATGGAAAAACTTTTATTCCCACACATGAACGATATTAGGTGCATTTTCATATTTTTCACTCGTGGACCCGATGAGTTTTTTATGTTTATGCGCTCGTAAAGTTACTGCTCGTTATAGTTTACGCGACAATGTTGCCCGATGTGTTTACGTCCCTAATATTAAATTTTCAATGTGAGAGCCATTTTCAGATTATTTATTGGAGGGACACGATACTCGAAGCTACGATGTTTTTGTTCTTTATGCAGTATTGAAGTACCGAAATATTTTCATTTAAAAAGTACAATGTGAATAATGTTACGTTGAAATATTGTAATTTAAAACTTTATTTACTTTTACTTGGCTGCGCCGAAGCCCAAATTGAGGGTTATGTGTTTGTCTAGTATCAGTTTATAAGTATCTGTTTTTTGGTCCGTTGTAAGCGTAACTACTAAACTGTTGAGCCGAATTGAATAAATTAGACTTGTTCCTTAGATTTCTCATCTAGTTTTCCTAATTAATTAATTATTCTACTGTCGATGGCATGACAAGGACATGTTTTCGTTTATTAATTAGGTAATCAATTAATTAGTAATTAGGCTATTAATTAGGAAGTCATAATTTTTTATTTTATATGTATAATTTCGCATTTTTAAATGCAATTAATTCGCAGAATGACTTGTTAAACAAATTCATACCTACTATAATTCACAAAGTAGAAATTAATGGCGAGTCAACTCCGTGATAATTCTCGGCGATCCCCACAAAATAATCACGACAGCATTGTCTGTGTGACAGGCCCTATCCCGGGGGATAACTGTTTCTATTGACACGACCAGTCCCGATGGCACTTCAACACAAACACGATTTTAATCAATACATCAAACAAAACTTAGCCACTACAGTAATAATAATTAAAACCGAATCATTATATAGAATATTTGCAGAGGACCAAAGGGTCGCATCGCTTCGCCCCCGGCGATAGCTGTATTGCATAAGTAAGACATAGTTGTAATCCTACGCCTCTATAATCCTGGCACAAGTCGATGATTGCGTCCCATTTTAGTTTACAAAAGGTAATCCTTATACGAGGAACTATCGGGGAATTTTGACCCGTTTGATACGACGGTTGTTAGTGTTTACGATGTAAATTTGGCTGTAATATCATAAACCTCTTTGATTGGATATGTTCAAAGTTTCAAAGGGATAAGAACTTTATGTTTTGATGTACCAAATGGACGGCTTAGATACGTAGTTATACCTTCTCGTAACTACATTTCTGCATTCGCTTCAATCTTATCTTTCTCAAAGTTAGCGTATTTTCTCTTAGTTATAAGTACAAGTTGTCTTATAGATTTTTTTTATTTGCTACTACCATTTGTTCATAATTCAGAGATTCGAAGTAAAAATTCAAATCATTCGCAATTCAATCGTTAGAAAAATTACTCACTTATGTAATTAAGTATCTATATACTAAATAAGGAGATATATTATATAGATTAACAAATTTTTTAAAGATATTTTTCATTGAATCCTCATCCTCATTGAAAAGTGTAATTATCAAAACGTATTTTACTGTCCGTTTGTATATATTATGTTGAACACGGCGTGTTTTCGACGTCATAACGGAGGCCTCTTGAGGTATAAAAGAGCATTTCATTTCAACGTACGTAACGAAAGGGTTAGTCACAAAAGACTTTTATAAAATACTTTCGGCAGGCATATGGCGGCGTACAGTTGGTAGCATAAAATTTTGCATTATGCGCGTAATAATATAATAACTGTTATGTCAAATTTATCTAATCATTACAATTAGAACAAATCTAAATTAAAAATAATAATCGATATTATTATAAAGATACACTTACTTACTTATTAAAACTAGAAAACAATGTTGGTTATAAGTACATACATACAGTAGGTAGTTATTTACTCATATGTACAAATATATTTTAAACGCTGTAATTTTATTACTTTAGCAGTATTTATAAAATTCTGTTTTTATTTAAGAAATAAATGCCGGGCACGGATCTCCTTTTAAATATTAGAAGGGTTAGGATGGCCTAGCCCTAACAATTATAGTGAACTTGGAGCCACCAAACTGGCCAAGTTGGCGAGTTAATGGACTTCACACGCCTATTCAGATGGAAAGTATTGTTAAGTTATTTTCCTTCACGAAAGAGAAAGTGATAATTAAGTAGGTACTTCCTAATATGCAAACATAAAATGTGATTATAAATTAATAATTTAGGTTAATAATAGTAATAAATATTTTGGTTACTCATTTATGTTGCCAACTGTACTCACATCAACCCTCCTGCTGTTCTTAATAAACGTGGCTGTACCAAGTGTGGCTCCTAAGCAATTATTTCGATGATTACTCTGAATTGGGTCGTGGATTCATTTGTGCTCTGTTTTATTTATCTGTTGACTTTACATAGATAAGTTTGTTGTTATATTTATGACTTATGTTCCAAGAATCGTAGTAATCGTTAAAACGGCAAAGCACGGGTTAGATTTGCATACTTACTAAGTTTCGGACTTGTAGATTTGTACTTACATTGCTGATTGAAACAGGCTTATCACAAGATAAACGAGTAGCATACGAAAGTCACTTACCAATTCACCACTTGTGTGGAGGCACGAAAACGTGGTAGGCAATTTATTTACACTTTACGGTTTTTAATATAAGAGGCAGCACTTTCTTTAAAAACATTAACTTTTCAAATAAAATAGACAGCTTCAGATTGGCTTCAGACGCAAAAAAAGTTTACATCGATAAACAGGAAGTGGCCCATTTTGTGTGAAAAGCAAGATGGAAAAACTCGGCGGGCGGTTTAATATCCCCCAGGAATAAACTGCAATTTCAGGAGTATCAGGATGAAGAAAACAAAAATGTTATGAACAAGCAATAAGATCTTGAGCAGACTGGTTACAATTTGTGTAGTGTATACCTATGTATCTATTATTATTATATCTAACAATTTAGTATTGTAGTACAAAATAAATAAATTGATAAATACTGGCATCAGCGTGGGCTTTCGCAGCCCGTTCTTTCAATTATATCAATGGTTGTGACCTTTTTTTTCGTCGACTCCCAAATTGGCTGCTCCTAAAATAAAAAAATTGCTTATTATGACTTTTTTTGTTAGTCATTGTAAAATTATACTGTATCCTAAAGATGTGTAGCAAACGAGCATGCACGCCACCTGATGTAGTCACCTATGTCCACCCTTAAATAGCATGATGTTACCTACGGTAAAATTGATTCATTGGTACCATAAGTACTGGACTAGGACTGAGATAATAATAATAAATGATTCTCTATTTTAAAAACAGCAGCATCATAACAATTTCATGCTAAAGTTTGCCTTCAACCCTTTTTATGTCCCACTGCTGGGCACGGGTTTCTCCCCACAACCGAGGAAGGCCTGAAGCATACTCCACCACGCTGCTCCAATGCGGATTGGTGGAGAGCTAAAGTTTACTGCAGTATTTTAGAAAGTAAACGCGCTAGGAAAACTTTACCTACCTTTTTACAAGGCGCGTCATATAGACCAACTAGCAATTTTATCTTTCCCATAAGGACGCCTAGACGCGACGTTGCACATTGTATTGTAAGACCAGTATTATAATAAGTGCAACTGCATAGAATAGCCTCGATAAAGTATACTTACTATTGCGATCTGCCCGTGGCTTTGCATAATTGCATGGAGCATATGAATTTATCGATATTGGGTATGGGGAGCGATAGCATTATTCTGTTTTAATTATATAGGTAGATTTTAACTACGGATATATTAAAATACATACGCTAGTATATTTTATTTATATGAAACTAGTGTGTAGTGGTGACCATGCCAGTCCTCCATTCAAAGGAACCTGGGTTCGATTCCCGGTGAGACAGAATAAATGATGAATTTAGATTTCCGTTCCCGGTCTGGGTGTTTGTGCGTGTCCATGGCAACCACGACACAGGAAAACCTAATGTGGAGCTATGCGTGTGAAGCGTTATTAGTTTTTATTTATTTATGTACTAGGACAAATGTGCGTGTGTGAAAAATAGAATACTTTAAATTAAAATTCGAAAATATCTTATATAAAAACTAATTTGTATCAATAGCATCAAAGGAGGAACAAATGCACACAGATTATTACTGCCAGAGCATAGACTGAAGCGTATTATAGTTCATTAGTTTTTAATCCAGCCGTAACATTAGCACGCCTATCAAAACAGGGCGCAACGGCGGCGGCGTCATCCACACCTCATCAAAATATCGCGTTACGAATCACAAATTCGTTCCGTGACGCCAATTATCCGACGCGCTCATTTTCCCAACTCATTCCCCGGTGATTTTGACAGTTGTTCTGTAATATTCCGAGATTTGTACGCGGAATACTCAATAGATATAATATGTATACACATTTATTTAGCTAAGTTAACAGTTTTGTTTATTTAGTTCTTGTATTGCTTCTTAAAGAGTTTGAATTGGTTGATGAAAGGAAAATAATATGAATACTTACTGTAGTAAGAAACCTATTTAATTTTCGAACACCGCTCCCTGCAACATTTTTATGCCCGGCAACAAGCTAATTAATAAATTCAAATTCAATGAATTACTCGTAAATAATAAATAATTTCTCAAAAGTCATTAAAAACTATTTCTAACTCGCAGTTCACGAATAATTTATAGAACTATACATCTGTGTATGCGAAGTCAGTGAGGCCTCGTGAGGGCGGGCGGGCGTTGATGCAAATGGCATTCGTTATCATGCATTGCACGTACCCGGCCGCCTAATTAGAAGAACTAGTCCGCCCGAAGTATCATTTTATTGGGTTATTAAATATTCCATCCTTATTATCTTTGCCAAATTGTGCAATCACGTTAAAGAACCTTTTGAGTAATTGCACAGGACTGATAGGGAAAGTTATTTTTCGCAAAGAACATAATGCCCTTTGTAAGCCTTAGTCCAAAATAGATATGTATTCTCTTGTATTCTCCAACACGGATTTTATTTCTGTTCTACTTCTTTTAGAATATCGTATAAAATCGCAAAACAATGTAATTAGTATCTTTTTGGACCAATCATTTTACCTAAATTTAGTAGAGATTTTAATTAATTGAAATTGTTAAGTTTTTAAAACCGATTACAGAAGTAACCTACAAAGTTATTATTTAATACAAATAGCAACTTTAACTCCAAAATAAAAATGATAAATTACCATCGTATCTGACGATCGATCTTTAAACTTTCAAACAGACACTAAATAATGTTTACATTTCATTAGGCAAAACTCACGAAAAGAAATCAATCTTTACTTTACAACATCGTTATTTACGATGTTAAGAGCGAATGAAAAACGAACCGCAAAGTGCTCTTGGGCTTAGAACAAATTGAAACATAAAATAAAAATATATATAACTTTTAGAATTTATTGAAGTGGCAGTTAGGAGACGTAGTTAAATTAGTTCTTCAAGATTCTGAGATCGACGGAGCAAGTTCGTGCCCCCCCTCCTCTTCAGACTCGGCTTTCACAAGCAAAACGGGCATACATTAAAAGTTTACCGGCAAGACATTATTACGAACATATTGCGAACTTTGAGAAATACTTTCGTTTAGATTTTCGTATTGATTTGTCTGTAAATTAAATTAAAAAAAAGCTGGATGCGGCTTTTTAAAGAAACAAAAGAATAACTGCAGTTACAGTATTAAGGCTTACCGCAAAAGTTTATATTATTTACTTTAATTAAGACTATAAACAAACTGCAAACGCGGAGTTGAAATGTTTCAAAAAAGTAAAGTGTTTTGTCCCTGAAGAGTGTAATGGCTATAAGTTGTAATTTCATTATGTGTAGTATTTTCACAGCAATGTCGACTGATTGAAATGCAAAATCTTCCGCACACTAAACGACAATGTTTTAGTCATATAGGTAAATATGTATCAAAAAACTGAAAATTACACCATAATCGGTTTCACTATAAACCATCCCATCAGTGCGGAAGTGCACTTTATTAAAAAAAAGTAAGATGCACTGAAAATGTATACGAAAGCAATGCGCAAAAAAGAACGAAAATTTTCCATTTCGATTTTTAAGCGAAAGCGTTTGGCGTTAAGCCAAACTGATGCGGGGCTTGGAGAGATGCAGGACTTCCTAATTGGAGATGACTGCAGTACCTACCTACGGTTTAAAGATTTACCCGTGCTTCGAATAAACATCGTAATATTAGTAAAGTTTTCGTTTACGAGAGATCATCCTGAGTATGATTATTAACAATTTTATTGTATAAATAGTTTTTTTTTATATATTTACTTTAAATAAAAAGGTTTTCTTTTCGGCTTTGGGTTCTCAATATTTCGGGTAATTTTTTTTATGTGTGTTCACCGAAAATAAATAGTGAAAGTGTACCGTTATCGATAATTATTTTTTCATTGGAAAGGTCGTACCCGGATTCCCATGCTAATTGCAGCACAATTGAATGTTTTTCAAGAAATCAATTGTAAAGTACTTATCTACATACACATAGCTAACGAAATTCGAACAGAGAATAAATATTTAACCTCTAGCAAAAATATTTACGAGTCTTTTGAAACAGTTTTCCATTTTAAGAGGTAAGTTTGCAAATAAAGAAACTATTGTGAATACACATACCTCAATCGAAGTGGTATTTGGAGAAAAACATTTTAGGTAATAACCATTCCTAAGTTTCATTCATAGGTACAAACTTATAGCTATTTGTCTGCCAATTTCGCGAATTTATTAGTCGCTAAAAGCACTCTACGTTAACATATGCGTTTTGGAACTATTTGAGCAGAGTAATTGCTTTACAGAGTTGTGTTATAGAATCGATAGCTAATCTACGTTCTCAAATACACTATAATAGCAGAACGAACCCGTGAACTGACCAGGTAAGATGATCTTTGTTTTCCATTAGAAGCCCATACAATAGATACGGAAGCACACTTGAGCTGGAGGTCTCCTAATACAAGCCGGTGTGCAGTACTTACTACGTGCTTGTTGTCAGTTAGCATAAGTAATTAAGTTACGCAGAAATGAAGGGTCTCGCTTATTGAACAGGCAATTAAGTTATGCTTCAATTGGTTGTCGCATCATAACGAATAAATAATCATTTTTCAGTTTGTATTATGATATCACTGATAAAGTAATCGAGTAGGAATAAATCAATTGTATTTGGCACAATTGATTTACAATAGCTATTTGTATAATTAAAGGAGAACGGCGAAGGTGGTATCTAAGATTATGTCTTACAAGAAAATTATACATCACAACACAATCATTTTAATAGTGTCATTAAAGTTATTTAATACTTTTTACATTACTACGCAATTATTTCATTTTATCATAATAAGTATGTACGTATGTATTTCGAAAAATTATTGAAATTTCAATAATTTTTCGAAGCAATATGAAATGATCAATTCCAAAGTACCTTCGCTGTGATAAAGTTTATACAAGGTAGCGGTTACCACGGCGCTTCAATATGGCGCTTTGTTGAGACCCTTTCACCAATTATAATAATTAACTATAAGAGGAAATGACCTTTTGGGGCCCGAGAACTTTGAATCCCTGCCCATTTGAGAAGATTGATAGCAACAAGACAACTAGATTAAGACAAAGTTGCCTATTTATAAGGTTAATAAGTTTATAGGTACTTAACAGCTACTCGTAAGTTTGTAATCTCCTAAGAAGATTCTTATAAAAGAGTATTATTATTTTTCATGTCTTAGCCAACAATAACTATGAGATAATTGATAGTTTGAAAATCGATTTAAAATAGACTCGTTACAATTTCCATAAATTCCCACTGAAGAAAATAAAGCTTTCTTCATTTACAAACAAAGTATACAACACAAAGTAAACAGGCCAAAACATGTTCTAAGTAACTCATCATCATAGAAACTTACTTGAATAACTTAGACGGGACGACGTTTGACTTGGCTTATTAATGTTGACAACCTTAGATACGAGTACATATATGTACAACATGGATTCAAAGTTAATGTTGTTTAGGATTGTCTTAGACCATTTTCACCAACAGTCTGTAGATATTTTGTTAGAGTACTAAGGATCCCCTGAATTAAAACACGTGAATTTTATTAAAAACTGGCTGCATCTCACCGACTGTTTATGTAAAAAAACCCGGAAATTGACCGACTTAAATTCGTCATAAACTAGGTATCACCAGAAACTCAGTTCTATATAAAATGTGTGGGAAAATTATTTCATAATTTTTATTTTTTTCTGAAGTTTCAAATTTATTCTACTGTTCTTATATATTTTATTAAGATGGCTATGATAACGGCAGAGTTGATGGCACGGCTGTGTTCGATCATTACTGTTAGCTTAGCTCACATATTCTATAAGAGGTACCTACAGATGTGGAGCGGGCTGATACGCAAGATTAAGTTCGTTCATTATAGTTTTTATTTTCCGCTTTATGATGTTGAATGTGATTAAGACGAAACAAGAGGAATGAGTTTGCTGAGTGAGCGAACCTGCACCGACAACCAATAAAACGTTCACCGATCAATGTTGGCGTCTTAAGTGGAAAACTTAGTATTGGGTATCGGTGAAGCAAAAACCTTTCTGTGAATGTTTGGTCTAGACGAGTTATTAAAAATTTATTCTCATAGAATTCGCTAACGCATCCCCGCTAGCTTGTTTTGTTTTTGTTCGAAAGTTTCGTGAATTGAATTCGTATTTTTCGTATCGGATCAAATTTTCAGTGAGTCTAAATATCATATGAGAACTAAGTGATCTATTTATTCTGTTCATAGCGTAAATATTTAATGATATCAATAAGTAACTAGATAGTACTGTATGTTTTAGTATCTAGATGGAATTATGTTTCTGGGATTTAAAAAAGCTCCCAGTGGAGCTTATTTTTCTGAAACATAAAGTAGTAAGCAATAGTTTACAAGTCACTCGGAGTCATGAAAATGATTACAATCCTCGTCCAAGCATTATTTATATAATTATTAAATTAGTAGGTATAGAAAATTAAACATGTGTGTCCTGTGTATAAAAACTTAAAATAATATTTTGAAATAGACAAAATTGGTAGTATTTTAATAGATATAAATAATAGTAGTTTTGTTCATAATTTGAGGTAAATTATGGGTTTAATCTCTTAGTGGGTAGGCATGTAATGTAATAGGCACCTTACGTTATAAATTTGGGTAATTGGTCCATGAATATTTTAGTCCTTGGTCGGTTGAGTTATTTCTCATTTGAAAGTTCGTTCTGGGTCATAATTCTGGTTTTAACGACATTATTAATTTATCAAATGGCCCTCAGATCTACACTATAATTATTGTTAGGAGACTTTCAGGCCATTACTTATTTAGTTTTTTTAGGCACTAATTTTATCACTCATTTGAATATCGGCCGCGTTCAAAATTGCTTAACTTATTAGATTGCTTATGGTATGGGGTCTATGCACTCTTAAAATACTACCAATATTTATAATTTAATGAAGACATGAGACGATTGCCTTCAACCCTTTTTATGTCTCACTTCTGGACACGAGTCTCTCCCCCCAACCAAGGAAGGCCAAGAGCATGCTCCAATGCGGATTGGTGGAGATAAGGGTTAGTGGCCAACCCGTGTCGGATGTTGTCAAACTGCACAAAGGGCCTCCGACCAGGTTTAACGACTGTTATCTATCGATAACAACCGGGACCGACTGCTTAACGTGC